>NW_019379501.1:752114-762983 GCF_000648655.2 Copidosoma floridanum | reverse complement strand
CAATTATATTCAAAATTTAATTAAATTAAACAATTAAAATTTGTAGAGTATCATAAACAAAAATAAAAATACAATGTTTTTTAATTTTTTTTTTTTAGAACAAGACTATATTCAATACCACTATTCATATTGTCCGTTTTAGTCTTTTTTTTACCACTTTTTCCCACTTATCACTTTTTTCTCTCTTCTCTCTTCCTTTCTTGCTTCTTCTTCTAAATGTTCTAATAATTTTCTGGCGTCTTCTTTTAGTTTGCTTCATAATTTATCTTGATCCTCTTTGGTATTCACCTTTAAAGCTTTAATCACCCAACTTTAGAAATTCTTTTTTAGCCTAACCAAACTTTTTAAAACTTCTATTTCGTTTGCATCTTGGCTTAGAAGTTCTCCTATCTTTTGTCCACTTCTGGTTTTTCTACATGTCCTCAGTATGTGTCTATAGTCCTCCTCTTCCTCCTGATACAATCTACACATTTTTTCTTTTTCTTCTTTCCAGTATTTATTTCCGTTACACTCATTTTCGCATCTAAATCTTGCCATCAGTCTTTTATCGTTACTTGTCACATCCTTTTTTAAGTACTCTGGTTCTTGCTCTGTTTTAATGTATCTATATGTCTTGTATCTTGAGTTTTTTATATTCTCCACTTCTTTTGTTTTTCTTTCTGTTCTTTACTAGCCATTTTTTTCTCTTACTTTCTCCTTAAATTCTACTCCTTTGATGTATCTCGTTTCTTTTACATTTTCTTCTTTTAGTGATGATATTTAATTATTAAAGAAATTTCTTAGTTTTTTAATTTGTTTATTATATTCAATTAGTTCCTTAGTGAGAGTTCTACTCCTTTTATGTATCTTAATCCCTTAAATTTTCTTCTTTTACAATTGTTGGTCTCTTTGATCCTCTACCTATGTTAATTCTTACTTTGTCCTTGACTTTTTTTCTTATACCTTTTTTCACTAATTTAATATTTGAGTCCCTGATTTTTTCTATAAACTTAAGTGCTCTTCTCAATGCTTTTATTTTTAGCTTCTCTATTTTATACTCCTCTTTCACTATGTAATTTGGGGTGTTACTATCGAATCATAGCATCCACTTTAGGTATCTTCTTTGCACACTTTCTAGCCTCTTATCTTGTTTCCACCCCCATATTTCTGCTTCAAATAGTGCTACACTTTTCACAAGTGCTGTAAAAAGTTTCTTCCTCCTGTTATGACCGTTCTTAAATATTCTCTCACCTATACTTCATTCACTCTTTATAGCAATTATTGCTTTTCTCTTTTTCTCTTCCATGTGTTTTTTACTGGTGCCATTCTTCTGTAGAATATATCCAAGATACATTATCTAATCCACTTCTTCTAAATCTTTTTCTCCCCATTTTCATACTCTGTTTTTCTTTTTTCTTTTTTCAAACACCATGATTTTTGTTTTTCTATCACGTAAAATCATTTTCTTCTTTCCGATGTACGTTTTAGATTTTCTTTAATTCCTCTTCCCTGTCCGCTATTAGCACAATGCCATTTGCATACGATAGGCACCACACTTTTTTGTTTCATATACTATATTCTCCTACTTGCCCTTTTCTCAGCTCCTCCTCCAGGTCTGCCAAGTATACATTCAATAAAGTTGGGATCGAGGGACATCCCTGCCTCACTCCTTCATCTACTTGAATTACATTTCTTGTTTCTTTATAAATATTCATATATCTATTTCTTAATCTTTCTCTCACCTCTATCTCTACTAGTCTTTCTTCTAGTACGTCTCTATCCACACGATCAAAAGCTTCTTTAAGATCTATAAAGCAAGCAAAAACCTTTCCTTTTGGTATGCTCAGTCTTTTCTCTACTTTATGATTCAACTGGTGAATTGCTTTCATTACTCCTCTCCCTTCTCTAAATCCGAACTGACTTTTTAGTAACTTCTTTCCAATTTCTTTTTTAACAATTCATTGAGCATACTAGCGTATATCTTCTATGCCGTGCAAGTGAGTGTTACTTCTTTGTAATTATCCAGCTTACTTTTATCTCCTTATATATTGGGACAATTACTCCAGTTTTTCATTGATCTGCCATTTCTCCTTCTTTCCATACTTTTTCTATTAACTCATATACGGCTGTCTCTAGCTTTAGTGGCATATATTTCCAACCTCATTTTCCAGCTTACCTTCTCCTGGTGCCGTCCTTAGTTTCAACTTGTTGGTCTGTATTCTAAAATCTTCTTGAGTAAATTCTTCTTTCTCTTCTGTGCTTCCACTTGAAATCCTCTCTTCTTTTCTTGATTCTTCTAGTACCATTACTTCTTCATTCTCATCGTCCAACTTTTCTATGAAATAGGATCTCCAATCCTGCATTTTTATATTCTTATTTATTCCTTCTTGCCTTTTTCTAAATCTGTTTATATACTTCCACACTTCTCCTTCCGATGTTGCTTTCCTCTTCATTTCTTCGCAGCCTTATCTTTTTTGCTTCGCACCAATTTCTGTATTCTCTTTTTTTGCTTATAAAGTATAATCTTTCTACCTTTTGTTTTCTCCATAGTTTCATTGTTTTTCTTAGCACTGATCTTTCCATCACTCCTCTTATTTTACTCCATCTTTAATTTTTTTCTTTTCCGTTTATCCTCCACTCCTTGCATCTTTCTTAAAACTGATCAATCAGTTATTTGGACCATTCTTCTTGTTTGCCATGACTTTCTCCTTTATTTCCTTGTTTTCCAGTTCCACTTTCACTTAGTTCCTCTCTCTTCTTCCTTTATCAATAACTATTTCATTAGCCTTCTCTACCTTAACCTGGCCATTTATTTTCTGTGCAATGTATTCTTCCACTTTCTTTTCTAAATTATCTATATCAATAGATGCCCCTACAATCGCTATAATCTTTCTTTTTTTTTCTCTTTCACCTTTTTCTTTTTCCCATTCTAATCTTCTAACTCTTTCTTCTAGCGATTTCTTCTGTTCCGCCCATTTCTGTTTCTCTTTATCCCATTTGGTTCTCTCTTCTCTCCATTATTCTTCTCTACTGTTTAATCGCTTTTCCATTCTCGTTAACCTGTCGTTATTATCTTTCCCTTAACCGTCTTTCTGAAACTTCAGGGTTGTCTTTGCGTTACTCCTTGTGCTTACACTTATTCCCGCCTTTGTTGACATTTTAAGGATTTTCTGCCCTGTCAGTAACGTATAAAATCTTTTTTATCGACACTACTGTTGAAAAAGCAAGGTCCTATTTACCGATCCCGGTTCATTCAAGTATCTTTCTTACTAACTTTCTACAAAAAAGAAACCTACTTTGTCGGCTATCCTTCTCCCTTCTCGTTCCTCTCCACTATCTTTTCATATATATTCCTAAATTATCCACTGCTGTCCACGTAAAGGTATTTCTCATCTACTGCGTAGCTTCTTTATCTACCTTTCTTCGCCACGTGACCTCTCTATTTTCTCTCCTTTTTAACCTCACTTTTTCACCTGTTTACTGTTTTCTCGGTTTTTTTTCTTTTACAGTCGGTTTTGTACTTCCACAGTCACTTTTTCACTTTTTTACTTCCATTACTTTTTGCTTCTTACTTACTTGCAACTCTTTAAAGACAAATCTTCCTATCTTCCACTGCCTTGCTGCACGCGTGTTCACACACTTCTGTTCTAACTTTCAAATACTAATCTCACTCCATCTATTTATTTTACTTTAACTTCTTTTTAATTTTCCACTTACACTATTCCTGCTTTTTGTTTACAACTCTATGCACCTTTATTTTATTACTCAATACTTATTTGTTCTTTATTTTTTACTTTTTTTCGCCACTCTCGCACGGACATGTCCTTTCTCCTACGCGTACCAGTTCAAACAATAGTTAATATGAATGTATAAATTAATTATTAATGTAATATTTGTTACCATAATATATAAAATTAAATATTTCTATGTTACAAATTTCAATTTAAAATAATGTAATATTTGTTTGTTAAGAAGAAATTTGTTTTAAAAAAATATTTATAATATATAGAACACTTAAATTTTTAATATTATGTATCAATTATATTTCAAAATAGCTATTTTCGTGCGGGCGCGTGTGTGTGTGTGAGCGCGCGTGCGTGTGTGTTTACAGAAAGTGACTTATGCGGACTTCACGTGCTGATAAAATATACATCAATAACATGGTAGAATTATGCGGATGTCCGCATAATTCCACTTTTTTCCTCATTATTTTCCTCATATACATGTAGTTGTCCGCATAATTGAAGTTTTTTCCAAAACCTCCTATAGCCCCCACAGCCCTCACACATTTTTTCGTGACTCCTCACCGTCCCCCATACTACTTTCGGGGAACCTGGCAGGGATCATCCCATCTCTCTCGGATCTTGATGTGTATACAAACATGTACGTGTCGTATATGTATTAATCTATCATTTTTAATTTGCTTTATTATTAAATTACTTCAAGACAAAACTTTCTTATCGCTATGATTAATCTCATCGTCAAGAATAAATTTAAAGTCATAACTAATTTATAGGTGGTCGTCGCGAAAAAATTTATTATTATGTATTAAATTAAATATTTAACTGTCATATTATGTAATTAACTGTGTGGGGCATTCCAAGCAACGTTCTACCTTGTACAACAATTTATATTGGTAGTTGAAAGATTATTTATTTATTTATGATTTACTCCAAGTCTCTCAATGGAAGTATGATTCAATACATCATAAAAATAATGTGTCATATATATTTTTGTGGCGTAAAAATGTTTATTTGTTAAGAATGTTAACTAATAAGAACATGTTTTGTTTCATAAAATATATTTTTTTTTAATCTATTTTCTTACACCGCCCAGGAGGTGAATAGATGGACTTTATACATACTAATCAAGAACCATTTCATTTATATAACTAAGAGTACAATCACAAACCAATTTATGTCAATTAAGTTTCAATTTATTTGTAAGTATAAAGTTCTTGGTGTGCTAAGCTTTTTTTGTTAGCATTTATGATAAACTATGCGTACAATGTTAATTTTTCTGTGTATATATTATATTATTTTTGATATGTGCTAATAATATCAATACATACATAAATTTAAATTACATTTAGTTTATCATTAATGCAAATCGTGGAAGTTTTGAATTGAAGGGGCTCCAGCAAGCACTAGTACCAACCCAAAAATAATTGTGTCAGTTAGTATCACTGCTGCAGGTGTATGTGCTAGCACCATCGTCGTATATGTGTAACTGTAAAAACTGTATGCTAATACAAGTAGAATACAACGACTTGATGAATACTTTACTAAATATCTCGAATTTTGTAAGGGTTACCTATATTTTGCAAGGTACCATCTGAAAGCTGAGATTTTTTTTCCATAAAACAGTTACTGTCCTAATGTGTAACTCCTACATTATGGTAAGAAAACGAGAATGTATTTATGTTGCTCCATAAAAGGTTGTGTATCATGTGCGAACTTTGAAAGCAAATATCTCGAAATTTTCCACGGTTAGAGGGGTAAATAAAGACACCGCTGAATTCAGTGGGTTTTTATCTATTCGTTAAACTACCTACGACCTCTCAACTCCTCCAGCTGGATCCCCCTTCAGATGACTCATTTCAGTAGTCAACTTATAAAGCCCTATCAAGCCACGAAGACGAAGGACTATTCCTATTCTGTTTTAAGTCGATGTTGAAATTGGTACAACTGATAAACACAATAAACATTCATAGGATATGTTATAAGGTAATAAATTTTGTCTACACTTATAAGAATATTCAAATCATCTTGTTATTATTGTATACATTATTACTTATAATCAAAAATTTCTTTCCAAATTGTATTTTCAATATCTTGGATGTTTTCTCTATCGATCTGAATAAATATTCCATTTTTATTTTTGCATCTTGATGAAGCCACGTACAATGGACCATAAAAAAAAAAAGGTTTTTTCAAGTCTAATACAACATTATCAAAACTTTGACTTTTAGACTTGTTTATGGTCATAGAAAAAGTTACATGTAATAGAAATTGTTTTCTATATAAAATAAAAGTAATGATGAAGTAGTTCCGGTATTTAATGTAATTATTGAAATATAAACTTTATTACCAATTTTTTCTCCCGTACCTATTTGGCCTTCTACGTTATACTTCAACAATTTGGTAATTTGCAATCGTGTACCGTTACATAAGCCATCTGATATACTTACATTTTGAATTAACATAACTATTGTACCTATTTTTAATTTAAGTTCATGAGGTGGCAAGCCTTTACGAATATTGTTTAACATTTCTACGGGAAAATTTATACAAATATTATCATCTGATTGATCAACACCTTTATGGGTTGCATCATCGATGCTGTATGCCGAATACAGCATGTCGATCCAATGGTATTTCCTTTATTATTTACAGTACGAGATGTAGGATGGAGTACATGCATAGACGAAAATTATTAACAAAAGTAGAAAATCTTACCTTGCTTTAAGATTACTCATTTCGATTTTCTTATCGACTAAATAGTAAAAATTTTAGTCCTAACTCTATGCTCGAAGATTAAATGCAAAAATTTTTTCTGCATGCATATATAATGATAAAGAGCAATAGAATAAATTTTTTTGGCAATAACCAAAAAATTCTGAGGGTTGAAAGTTATCGAGGTTTGATAGATTACATAATGCGTAGTGTCTACGAATAACTCTAAAAATATTGAAAACAATAAAGTTGGAAATATTTTTATTTTACCTTCAACATACATCGGTGGTACTAGGTATATGCCGAAACATTATCAACATTCAATGGCAACAATGCGAAAGTATGGATGACCTAATTTTTTTATTATCGTAACATGTAACCCCAAATAAAAAGAAATTAATCAAATTTTTAAAAAAATTTCCTAAAGGTACCACTCCGAATGATATACCGAATATAACTATTAGATTGTTTCATACTTGACATTAATTTCAGACGTTGTTACCAAACACAATATTTTCAGAAATGTTATTGCTTACGTTTATACCATTGAATTTCAAAAGAGGATTACTTTGTTCTCATAATATTGTAAGATTGCATCTAAACAATAAATCATTTACTACTACAGACATAAATAAATTTTTTTCAGCGGAAATCGCACTTGATTCACAAATACAAAAATTAATTATTAAACACATGCTTCATGAACCTCATGGTAAAAATAGCCCATGTCTTGTCATTCATCAAAAAATTTGTACAAAATTCATTTTTGTTAACCAAGAATAATTGCCACATAAATGTTGAGTATTGTGCATTCATTCAAAGTATAAAGTATATTTGTGATAATATTCATAAAGGAGGAGATAGAGCACCACGTAAAATAACGAAAAGAGATACGAGTGATAAAAAAGACGATATAGAACAGCATGGTAATTGCAAGAGTTCCCTCTGTGTACGTAGTCATTTTGTATTTAATTTACCGGTACATATTAAAAATAAACGTAGAATAGTGTTTCAATAAAATAATATGTTTAAAGCTATAGAAAACTCCGAAACAGCATTAACGGCTTGGTTTAAATTGAATAAAATAAATAGTTCCGCAAAAAAACTAGATACGTGAATATTCCAGAATATTACTGTATTAATTCGACTGTAAAAACTTGAGTTAGAAGAGAAAGAGTTAGACATAATTTAACAATGGAGTGACTAAGTAGAGTGTCACCTAAATTTCTCGCGTGGTTTTTAATATCTGAAGACGTTCGTGCTAAGTCTATTTGGGAATCACCCCAGAAAATTTTTATTAAAGATTTAAAAAACCATAAACAAAAAATGCTTGATTACATTCAAATATAATCTTAAAATTTGAAGAAAATTAATGTAAAGATTATGGATTACCAGAACCAAATAAAACAGTAAAATCTGAATGTTTTGAGGTCAGTGACAATGTAATTGATGTAGAAACAAATTTTTAAAATTCATTTACTAGTCTCAAAAGTGATCAAAAAGTAATTTTTAATGAAATTATTAACAGTGATACAACATTCTATTTTATTGATGATCTAGGAGGTTCGGAAAAAGCACTTTTATACAAAACAATTATTTTTTATTTTTTGTTTTAAAAGGAGAAGGTTGTATCTACGGCTTTGACGGGAATTGCTTCAATTTTATAACCTTAAGGAGACAATTCATTGAACATTAAAAGTTTTTTTTTAATATGAAAGTAATACAAAAAAATTACGAGAAGTAACTGTAATTATTTAGGACGAAGCTTTAATGATCCCTAAAAAAGCTTTGAAAATAGTGGACTAAACTTTGAAAGATTGATGTGATAACAATATTCTATTTGGTGGAAAATTATTTATTTTAGGAGTCGATTTTAGACAAATACTTCCAGTGTTAAAGCGTGTGTGTAAAAGTTCTAGAATTAATGAAACTATAAAGTATTAACTTCTATGAGAACACTTGGAAATTATAAAATGGAAAAGTAATATGCGGTGTACAGATTTAAAATTTTTGTTATTGTTAATGGGCATTAGAAATAGAACAATAAAGTCTTTCGAAATTCCACGAGGATGGAAAACTTATGATGTTTGTAAACAAATTTATGGAGATCGTATAAATAGCTGTCTAAACAGAGTAATTCTAAAACTCATTATAAATTTTAATACATTTTAAATAATACAATTTTAAATTTAATAAGAGAAAAAAACAAACTTATTACAACATAGATTATGCAAAATATAAAGGTATTGATCGTTCCGATGAAAATATAAACATAAATTTTTCTATAGAAACTCTAAATAAAGTACATGAAGGATTACAGCCACGTGTTTTAAATTTTAAACTAGATGCTTTTGTTATGTTGATAAGAAACTTGAGTATATTTGATGGATCGTGCAATGGCACTAGACAACAAATAACAAAATTATTGAAGTATAATTAAGAAGCAAAACTGGTTAAAAATCTGGTAGTTGAGTCTTTATTCTAAAAATCACGTTGAATGTCGGTAATAATTCATCTTCACCGTTTATTATCTACAGTAAACAGTTTCCAGTAGTTCTAGCTTTTACCATGACAATCAAGAAATTGCAAGGTCAGAATTTTGGTAAATTAGGAGTATACCACAAAAGACCTTTATTTTTTCATGATTATCTGTACGTATTAGTATAAAGATGTAAAAATCTTGAGGATATATTTATACAAAATAATTCAGAGAACCAAGCAAACATTGAAAACATGGTATGGCAAGAAATTCTTGATCATTAACAATTTTATTATTTGTTTCTCAAAGTTTAGTCCTTATAATTTTTTAATTTTCTCTAAGAAATTCAGTATNACGGAGGAAAAGAAATAGCAACGTTACAAAATTTTCCATTTATATTATAACTTTGATCTGTATTTCAAAAATCTTGTATTTTAGTGAAAAATTGATTTTACAAAATTAAAAAGTTGCCTTGACAATCTCAAACTAGACGGGAAATGTCGATAAATGTAATTACTTGCATTAATTTCACAAAATTAAAGAACAGAATAGCCTTTGATTTTGCACTGAAAATTTTATAATTTCAAAGTTAGTCGTATATTGTCAAACGCCAATTCCATAATCATAAAAATTTCATACTTTCATTTTTCTGCCCTAGACCATATCGCTGCTATGTTACAATAATACTGAATATTAATCACTAAATATTTCAGTACATACGATTATACAAGAATGTACATTTTTTTTTGTACGAAAAAGCCTTTATAAAAAAATTTCCCTCGCTGAATACTGAAATGCCGAATATAAGTTGTATTTATCATGTAATAAAATATTGTCATACGAAGCTACATGAAGTATGTATATTTTAAGTATATTAGAATATTAGAAACATCATTAAGAAAAGTAAATAAACTGAGTAGTAACTGATTATTCATCTAACAAGTCCATGATTTTGTAGGTATTAAATTAAAATCATATGTAGTATTAATTTTTTAAGTTATAAATATTTTTGGGGGGTTGGTGATAAAAGCTTGCAAGAGGACAAAAACCTACTAAGATGTATATGATCAGTTCATATTCATAAGACTTGTTAAAATACTATTTAGAAACCGTATTATATAATGAGTATCCTCAAAGAAAGATAATCANTAATAACAAAGCTAATCGTAAATGCGTTAAGTTAGTTGGTTTAGCTTGGCAGCTTGATTCTTCTCCAACTTATTCCTTGTACCAGCTCTTTGTCTGAGACCTTGACTCTGTTTTAAGAATGTCCCAAAAAAAATCTCACAATTAATATTAATCAGTAGTATAAAATTTAGTATTGTATCAAAATAATTTTTTTTAAATTGTTTTGTTTATTCGAAGCGAGATAAAATGTATTAAAGTGTTTTTGTAAGTGGGTCGCGTGATGAAGCCCGTTTATTTATCTTGTGATTAGTTAAAACTAGTCAAACGCAGGTGAATTCAAAAAATAATATTTATTTAAGTAAATAGTAAGTAATACATAAATAAATTTTTTTCAGCGGAAATCGCACTTGATTCACAAATACAAAAATTAATTATTAAACACATGCTTCATGAACCTCATGGTAAAAATAGCCCATGTCTTGTCATTCATCAAAAAATTTGTACAAAATTCATTTTTGTTAACCAAGAATAATTGCCACATAAATGTTGAGTATTGTGCATTCATTCAAAGTATAAAGTATATTTGTGATAATATTCATAAAGGAGGAGATAGAGCACCACGTAAAATAACGAAAAGAGATACGAGTGATAAAAAAGACGATATAGAACAGCATGGTAATTGCAAGAGTTCCCTCTGTGTACGTAGTCATTTTGTATTTAATTTACCGGTACATATTAAAAATAAACGTAGAATAGTGTTTCAATAAAATAATATGTTTAAAGCTATAGAAAACTCCGAAACAGCATTAACGGCTTGGTTTAAATTGA
>NW_019379501.1:726854-751995 GCF_000648655.2 Copidosoma floridanum | reverse complement strand
ATGGATGCAACATCTGGTACAGTCCTTTAGGTAATATACATAATATATTTCAAGCAAAACTCTATTTTTTTGCTATCAAGATTGATTTTTTATTATTAATCTCTATACTTGATGGCATCCGTTCTTCTATAGTATTTATATTCAAAAACGGATTGCTTGAGATGTATCGACTTCCTAAATCACTACATTTGAAAGGTGATTAACTTCAAGTCTTAAAGCTTAACGCTATACGTAGCCTTATATACATTTCAAAACTTTCATTTGGTACACATACGTAAATTAAACAAAAATTTTTTTTTTCAAAACTAAACAAAAATTGGTGTAATTTTGGATTCTCATGAAAATTCTCTGACTGAGTAAGTTTTATTTTCAGAAAATTTGTGTCAGTGACTTACAAATGTCTCATTCCTTACAGATAAGGTGAGAACTACGATCCAAATTAGATAGAGGTGCGCCTTTATCTTCTAAACTCAATCGAAATATACATAAATGTTGAGTATTGTGCATTCATTCAAAGTATAAAGTATATTTGTGATAATATTCATAAAGGAGGAGATAGAGCACCACGTAAAATAACGANGTTTTATTTTCAGAAAATCTGTGTCAGTGACTTACAACTGTTTCATTCCTTACAGATACTGTGAGAATTATGATTCAAATTAGATAGAGGTGCGCCTTTTCTTCTAAACTCAATCCAAATATAATATGCTGGAGAATTCAAGTTTTAGAGGGCTTCAAAATATAAAGTAACAAGTAAGAGCTTAACTAACTTTTTCTTTAGTAATCAAACAAGATAAATAGCATTTATAATACTATAAAATTAATCGCAGCAGAATCGATTATTATCATTGATGCACTCAATTATTTAGACTTATCAAAATACTTCAGTTCTTAACTCAACTGATTTCAATTCGAATTTTCTCCTGATTAAAAATGTGAAGTTAAAAGTGTCTGTGTAACTTAATTTACTTTGCCAAAAGCACGAAAAAAATTTTTTTTTGTGTTTAATTTAATCTAGATGTGTAAATTGAAGATATTATAAAAAATATAAAAGCAGTATTATTTAAAAACATTAAATATTAATGCATTAGTTGACCCATGTTCACGAAATTATGTCGGTAGAGGTTTTAGCTTCATTTTAATCAATATAAAACAGCAAATTTACTTTCAGCATAACGAATAAGCGGTGAATTAAAGAAAAAATAGATAGCTTTTAAAGGCAACATACTACAATTAGTTTGCAATACGTTCTCTAACGCAATACGACCAAGACTAAAAAATTTATAGCATGATTTAAATTTGGTGTATCATCCAAAATATCAGCATCTCCAAACTTTGATTGTAAATGCGCTAGTTTGGTATTAGGCTATTACTTAACCGATTTCTCTGCTTATGGGTGCAGCAAAAAAAATCGTCAGTTAGTTAACGATTCAGCGGCAAATTATTCCGTTAGAATTATGTCTCTAAGTTGTGAGGACACCGAGAGGACAACAGTGGCGGCGCTATCTTGATATCAAGCTGACCCGCAACCGATTTCTTGGCGTCTGGGTGCTTCGGTAAAATTTGAAGTTAGCCAATAGTTTCGTGGAAAATTAGCGGAAAATTATTCCGTTAGAATTATGTCTCTACATTATGGGTGCAACAGTAAAATCGGCAGCTAGCTGATGGTTGAGCGGCAAATTAGCAGAAAATTATCCCGTTGGAATTGTATTTTCAAGTCGTGAGGATCCCGAGATAATACTAGTGGTGGTGCTAGCTTGATATCAAGCTGACAGGCAACTGATTTTTCGGCTTTTGGGTGCAGTGGCAAATTTTGTTTTAACGTCACTAATCTGCGGAAAATTATACAATAAGTACCTTTGTGGCGTGCTGACTTGGTTGTGTTAGCTTGATAGAGATTATTTACTCAGTGTAATGAATAATCCTTTAATCTTAAAAAATGCAAATAACATTTTTTTTACTTTTAAATTCTTTTTCTTATTGTTAATATAAATTGTATAACTGATACAGTAATGTTTGAAACTGTTATATGATAAAGAAAGTTTAAAATATTTTACTACTTTCGTCCAGAATAATGAATTACTCCTAGACCAGCACTTGATTTTAATAATGTTTATCCTTCTGGTATAATTTATATTAATCAATGGTACAAAAATTTACAAGAAAAATTCTACATTATTAAAAAAAAAAAGCAATATTTTTTTTTACTTCTTTGTGTGATTGACGGTGCGATCTGTTCAAAAGTTCTTGTATAATACGCTTGAAGTAAAAAAAACTGTTTTTACCATGAAAAGGTCAAAATGAATTAATTAAATTATAAGTTTTTTTCCTTTATCTCAAGCTGATGCATTATTAATAAGTTGTAATCTTATACCTACGTCACAAAAGGTAAATGTACTAGTAATTTTTTTTGGAAGAGGTATGTTGTTAAATTGGTGTTTTCAAATAAACACCGAAGAAAGAAAAAAAATCAAGTTTTTGAAAAGTATTTTCGGATACTAGAACAATCGTATTCTATGGTGGCTATGCATTGACACATTTAAATTATTTAAGATAATTACTGACAATCATCAATAAGACTGTAAGTTTTAAATAGAAACTAATAAGCATCTCATTAATTTTAAACGTTTATTTTCTTCGATGTTTCTGATAGATTTTGGGTAACCAGGTCATTTAGGTGACCAAGTACTGGTACATTTACCTCACATTATCAAATTGATATTAAGAAAAATTTTTTTCTGTTTCAGAAACTCAACAATTATTCCTTGATGACAGAAGAAGACGTTGA
The DNA here is from genome assembly GCF_000648655.2 of Copidosoma floridanum. The sequence goes on along the minus strand of NW_019379501.1, from coordinate 749,207 downwards.
ATGATTTTCCAAAAAAATTATTGTGTTTATGACTTTCATAAAAATAAATGGAAAGAAAATGTTGAAACATCATGAGCATCATACTGTTTTAATTATTTTTTTTTATCTATATGTAATTTTTGTATGATAAGTGATAGACGTTACTAATAATTATCATAACCAGCTTAATACCAAGTGTGCCTTATTAATTAATTTGTAAATGTGTTTTTATGCTTTTATAATCTATGTGGAAGCAACTATCTATAAATTTATTTACTAACCACCTATTAATAACGACCAAATTCTAGAAACTTTTTGTTCCTTTACTGTAAACCATTTATTTTTCGAAGAACTGTCGATTGAATGATTGATACAATGTTTATTGAGTTCCTTGACAACTTTGAAAAAATTATTTAAAAAATATTTTGACAGATTAGCTGAAATACATATTGAATGTATGCTATAGTTTACTATTAAATCAAATCAGATATTTTTCTTACTATGGATGCAACGTCTTGGTGCCGTACAGACGAACTTTGCGGCCACGGGCAGAAAAGTATTTTCCGGCTTACCTATAGGCCCAAAGTGATCAGCAAAGTGTAAAGTGTGCCCTCGCAAAAAAAGTCATTCGCACCTTGGACACAAGCATACAATCTCACCCTTTGAGCAAGTGTTTTTTACTTAGCACCCATGATACGAAAACTACTGTTTTTTAGTGTGTATGTGTACTAAAAGCAAATCTTTTGCTGTTAGCATAAACATCAAATTTTTTTGATTAGTTATTTGTGTAAAGGTAGCAATCATTACGATCATTAGTTTCTAAATGAATTTATTAGAATTATGCATTTTCTGATCAAATTATTAATAACTGCGTATAAAACAAAAAAATAAATTATATTACTAGCAATCATCCTCGATTATTTAAAATGAAAATTCTATGCACTTTCTAGAAAGTTTGTTAAGAGCTTGTTTTCGATACGAAAAATAAACACTTTAAGAGTAATATTAATTTTGCTTGAAGAATGTTTTGTTGGACTTGATAAGAATTATGTTACGCTCATTTTGTTAAATAACAAGTACAAATGAATTCCAAAACAATACAGCAAATAATTAATCGCCTTTGTTTGAATTGAATAGGTACATTTGTACATACATGTAGCTCGCATTATGGATAACACTTGTCAACTGAGGGTATATAAAAAGAACACTGATTATTCAATAATTATTTTAATAATAATAATAATAATAATAATAATAATAACAATTTATTGTTAATGTTCAAAGCCTTTTAAAGTGTGCATTAAATCTTTGTAAACAGACAGTTTGATATGATTATTTCTATGAAAAAAAAAGTGTATACATTGGTCAATGGTGAGTTAAATTAGAAAATAACATTCTAGGAACTATCGTATTGTAAAAGTTATTTTAATGTCCGACATAGAACTATCAAAATTAAAAACGTGATTGAAGATTTAGCTGTGTGGTGTTGCTTGAACAAGATGTTTATTTTCTCGGGTTTTGCGAACTTGCCTTAAATAATAAGTTAAGAGTGCTAAAGAAAAACTTTCAGACAAACTTACATTGAAAACTAAAAAAACATTTATGTTTGTACACCTACAAAGCAAAAATTATCCACGTACTTGAAAAAAAAATATAATAAGATCAATTATTTTTTAATCTTGAATGTTTGTAATACTTCAATCTCTACGTATTTTATTTGTTATTAAAAAAGAAGCAAGAGTAATGTTGGTGATGTACATTATTTTTTTGAGCTAAGCTTTCTCTTATTGCTCGGGATCTGTGCTATTTTCTCTGGTGTAGCTGTTAGATAAACGAAAATAGGCCGTGATAGAAGTTGGTGTAGTTAAGGTGGTTCTTTCATGAAATGATTATGAACAGAATAACATGAAACCTTGAGGAATCATTTATTAAGTTACAATACACTAGCCCTCGAAATTTTAATGTGGGCTGACGAGTATAAACGCAAGAAAGTGGTAAATGAAAATTAAATTCTAAACATGTGCTCTTGTGGCAACTGAGCATTTCTTCACTGAAAGTTGTAGCCTAGTTATTTATTTACAGAACATGATTAAGTAAAAAACTGACTTAATAAAGCTTACGCAATACTAAATATACTGTCATCTCAAAATCTATATGTACACGGACTTAGTCAAAAGATATTAAAATAAACACAGTAATACATTTTCGTTTTCTATGTTGAAAGCATAGGCAATCATCAACTGCTGGTATTTTGAGGTTAAGCACAAATTTTACATCATTCCTTCGAACTTTTATATCAGATATCGTGATCTAAAATTTTGAATCAGTACTTAATTTGACTCAGTAAACAATATTTACTAATAGTCGTTTTAAATTTAAGCAGTATTAATAAATATCAACTTGATAATTGCACCTTTGACTTGGGGGTCATGAAAGAACTACCTAAAATCTCACGTCAGCCATTCGTGCAAGACAATACAGAGGTACAAGGGAGGATAGGCTATGAGTTGGCTTGTGGGTACGCTTGGCCTTCCACTTTTTGACGTAATCAATAAATATTTTACTTTAAAAATCATTGCAAGTACATGTAAAAACCTAATAGTTTATTATTCTTTAGGCCTTATATTGATAAACTTATTTGACTTTCAATACTGACAGTTATAAATATTGGTTGAAAAAAAAATGACTGGACGTTACTTTTTAATCGCTGAATACAGGCCTCATATATAACTTTAAAAGTTGAAACCAGTCGTATTCGAGAGCCTATTTATTAACCTTCATTTTGCTTTTTTTAAATTTTTTTTACGACAAGTGTAACTAAAGTTATAATAAAATTACACGAGCTAAATGTGGGGCACAAATCGGCACCAAGGTAGGGTACGCTTGGCGTGGTGGCGCGTAAGACGCGAGTGTGTTAGACAGCTGGTGCAGCTCACATGAGAGCTCGTAGTTTTAGGTTTATAGGTTAAGTTATTTGTTTGTTTTTAAGATTGTTGCTTTAAGTATACAAAAATGGTGCGTAACTATAAAAAAAAGTAACAATGACAAATGAACTGATGGGCAGTTGCAATCTGCAATAAATAAGGTTAAGAGTGGCAATACTATTTTAAGTTCTGCAAAAGAGTATGGTATACCAAGAAGCACTCTTCAATATAAGTTGCAGTTGAATGATGCACAACTGTTTTGAAGTCTAAGTACGTATTTTTTAACCACATATTTCATGGTAAGTATATTTATGACATTTTTATGATTATTTTTATATCTTATGTTTAGGCAGTAAATTTTAATGCACTTTTAACCAAGAACAAGAAAAAGCTCTTTGTTCTTATGTGGAGACTATGGAGAAAAAAAATGATGGGGTTAATAACTAAGGATTTGCAAAAACTAGCATTTGATTTCGCAATGAAATTGCAGGTGCCTCATAACTTTAATTTAAAGAAAAGTACATGAATACAATGACTGAAGTCTAAGTGCATGCAACGACAAAATACATGACTAAGTTTAATTTTGATTGAAATTACTTATATTTAAGGATTGGCTGGTAAGGACTGGGTGAGAAAGGAAGAAGACAAGTTGGAGGCTTACAAGCAGCAGAAAGAGGTAAAACAGTGACAGCAACTCTCTGCATGTCTGCTGCAGTGAACTTTATGCCTCCCATGCTGATTTTCCCCCGGGTCAAGCACAATCCTGAACTGCTTGAAGGAAAACCACCAGGAGCATGGGGCGTGTTTCATAAAAGTGGTTACATGCAAACCGACATTTTCACCAAGTGGCTTCAAAAATTTGTTGATTTTACACATGCTTCCAAATCCAACCCAGTTTTACTATTGTTGGACGGGCACTTAATGCACGTCAAGAATTTAGAGGAATAGATTTGGTAATTGAAAATGGTGTCGTAATCTTGTGCTTTCCACCGCACTGTAAGCACCGATTGCAACCACTGGATGTAGGATTTATGAAGCCTATCAGTACATATTATACCAAGGAAATCAACTTACTCCAACGAGAAGGGCAGCAAGTTGTACTTAGAAAAGTCTTTTCTCTCTTTGGAAAGGCTTTTATCAAAGCAGCAAAAATGGAAACTGCAGTGAATGCATTCAAAAAACCAGGGATCTATCCCTTGAATACCTCAGTTTTTCAACCATCAGATTTTGTCCAGCTTTCAGAAGAGGTATCTTCTCCTCATACTTCATCTGATCCTTTAACCAGCACAGGTGTGTGCAACTGTTTATAGAAAATGTTTGTTATAAATATTTTGTAACTATGAGTCCCACTTTTTCAGAACCAGAATTACCGATGAAAGCTTCTGATTACAGTAGCATTCTCAAAGAAATTACCAGTAAAAAAGCTTAAACGAGTACTTCCCAACCAACAACCTCAAAGAGGCAACATTCTTCACTTTATGTTGATTAGGCTCACTCAAAAGACGGTACAATAGCTATTTCTGTTTCCTGCCTGGAACCTCTCTTGCGCTTTTTGATAAGAATTCGTATTTTATATACATTTATTCAAGATTCTGTTATTCTCATTGTTGTTATGCTTTTAATATTAATTTCAGAGTGGTTCACTGCCACATGTTACCCAAGCAGAAACAAACGTCCAGTTTTCACCAGCTCAGGATTCTACTATGACACAAAAAAATAGTCTCATTGCTAGTCATTTCAACGAGCCTGTCAACATACCTGCATCTGATTGTTTAATGGACAAAGTTAGTAATAATATTGAAGTAAAGAAAAAAAATAACAAAAGAGGTAAAACAGCTATTGTAACATCAAGTTCCTACAAAGAAAAGTTAACAGCTCAAAAAATAAAGAGTATAAAAAGAGAACCAAAGGCAAAAAAAGTAAAGCCAAAAGTATTAAGTAACAATAAGATTGATGGAAATTCAAAAATTAAAGTACAAAAAGTTGGTGGTAAGAATATTTTAGTGAAGAGAAACAAAGATAAAAAGCCACGAGCACCTTTTACTGATATGTAATTACATACTCATACTCAAATCATATTTCCAAGTTATTTTGCGCCAAGTGCAGATAATTTTTTAAACGACAACTGTCCTATTACTGAAGCCGCTGGATTGCCCACAGAACATTTATAGTTAAATCCAAATATTTATTCTAGCACTGCTGTTTTAGTACAAACGTTACATTAATCATAATTAGTCATTATTATATTTAGTTACACGTTTAAGTATAAAAAAAAACGTGATTTAACTGAGTGTTATTGATTTAAAAAAAAAAAACAATTTAAATCTATTTAAAAAAAACTGGCTCATTAGTTATAATTGAATTAAAAAAAAATGATGTATAAAGAAGTATTAAGCTAAATATGGGATAAATATTCAAAATACTTTGATGTACATAAAAAATGTTATTTAGTGTTAGAAATCATTATTGCATCGTATAATAAAATTTTGAATACCACAAATTAATATTCACTAATAAAAACCTATTCCAAACAACACTCTCCATATTTTCATCTCAATCTTTTTTCAGTAACTACGTTGATAATCATGTTCACACTCGCGTCTGTAAAAATATTTAAGTATCATCTGAGATCCCCACGCCAAACGTACCTCACTCGTTGCTTAACTGCGCCCCTCTGGTGGGGCACAACTTAGCTTTCAGACACTTAAGCCTCGTTTTTTTTTTAAAGAAATTTTACTTGTTTTAAGCATATTAAAAAGTTATGTGTTCGTTTTATGAGTGTTTTTTCTCTCAAAAGTATTTTTTTCATTGGTAACTTTTACTTATATTTATCACAAGATCCTCTTAAAGTTGGGGTAACGATTGTGCCCCACCCTCCCTCACGTGAGCAGATCAACTCGCTTGCAGCTCAACTTTCTGCAGAAAAACGAGCAGCCTAAGAGATTCGGGAAGGCAGCTCATTAGAATAGGTACGGCGGTAGGAAATTGTCAAAGATTTTTTATTATAGTTTTAACTTACTTTTTTTATTTGTCCCTAAGAACAAGTGGCTACTCAAATTAATGTGCAACTAAGAGTTAAGCAGCATCAAGAACTTGACAAAGGGAGGCAAGCAAAAGGATCTCGATCAGAGGCGGTTGAGGCTGGGGCTGAACGAGAACTACTAATTAGGAGCAGTGGCGTTAGGAATTTGACCAAAGGGTGTCGAACAGAAGCACCTTGATCAAAGAAAAGTCAAGTCCAGGATAGTGAGACTTGATTGAGACTAATTGGTGTAAAATATTTAGGGCCTCATACACGATTTTTATAGGTCGAGTCGAGGGCACTGTTCTTACACACACGCAAGTTGGGATTTTGGGAATTGGTCCCAAGTACTGACCCGGAAAAGCGAACATCGAATAGGAATGCGTGTCTTTAAGGTCACGCCTTCGCGAAATTCGGGGCTGCCACTCAGGTTCAGGCACGTAACAGTTTACAAATTTCAGAAAATTCTCTTCATAGCCCATGGCACTAGAGAGAGAAGAAATAACTTCTTATCTTTCCTCTCATCTCTCTCACAACTAAATTTTATTTCTGAGATATTACTATAGCTATATTTTTATGAAGAAAAGTGCGAGGGAAATTAATTAATAATCATAATAAAGAGAAATGATAATGATCACTTAAGTAGTAATAAAAGTAGAGATGACTGTGATGAATAATATTACCAGTAGCAGTAACTACAATAGCAACTGTAATAACAATGATGATAATAATAATAGTAGTAGTAGATATTTTTTTATTTTTGTTTTATTTTAGAGGGAGGGGTAATGCCTTGATGTACACTGCAGGGATAGCGGTAGTGTGGGACTTAGCGGATTTTTTTTATTAGACCACTAATACCCAGTAAACCTCCCCCCCCCATGCCGCGTGGCTTAAGTTCTACCTTGGAACCGCGTTAGCATTACTTCAGGGTGGAGCCATCAGGGAGGATATTGTATCTCACAGCATAGGCGAACAAGCTCGCTACCAGTTGCTACAAATGACAATCCTTTTGAGTCCTGAAAAGGATTCGAGGTCCCTCAGGACCAGCACCCGTGTCTAGCGCTCCATTGTAGGCTACATTCTTTGCAAGTGCCACTAAATACTGGACGCTTTTCCTAGCTAATAAGTTAGTGTACTTAGCGCAGCATTTCCTTACGGATACAGTGCAGAGTTTTCTTTGAGACCTGCTGACGGAACATATCTCTCTTTCGCTCTCTGTAACGCAACGAGTCAAGAGCACCTTCCGAACCATTGTATATGATCCTACCAGAGGAGAGAATGCCATTTCGTTGTTCTTCTGCTTATTCAAGAAACTTCAAGGCGCTTTTGAAGCCATCTTTTAAAACGTTTTACGTGTTTGTGAGCTTATTTTTAATAGCATTCGACGTCTCTTCAATTTTTTTCTTGGCATTATTTATAGTGTCTACTTCTAGTTTCCGCTTCTCCATGACTTCTTTTTTGAATCCAGCAAAAAAGTTAACGTCGCCTATTATTTGGTTGCTGAATACACTCACATTACTTCCTTCACTGATGTTGTTGTACACAGTTGCACAGCTTGATCTCCTGCAACTTGCAGTGTATCCGGTTTGAAAATCAAGTAGTCCTGTTGGTCCACCATACGCGTCTTTGTGCCTTCCCCCCCCCCCAGAATCCGTTGGGCCTGGGGCAGCCAGCCGGGCTTGGACCGGATCGGAACTGTCAGCAGATTTCCTCAAAGAGGGTACAGCCTAGGGTACTTGTAATGCATCGACGTTTATCATTGTGAAATCTTTTTTGTGTAGTGCTCACCACCGAAGGTCAGCACTACCTTTTTTTCTTAAATTTAAGTGTCTAGGATAATACAAAACCATCGCAGCAGCTCTTTCCGTTATCAAAGAAGAGCGCTACTTGCTCGAGCCGGCCAGGAGTCGCCACTCTTCCTCAGTCCCACCTGCAAAGGCTGCCCTGGCGTTGTGTACAAAGTGTGAAAGTAGTGATTGTGTAAAATGGATGTTTATGTTGGTAAACCACAAGTGCTTCAGCACGACGAGCAACAAGCATACAATCCCACGACTGAAGCAGAGAACCGACCAAAACGAGCTGGCTTACACAATGCACTTAGATGGCTGCAATGTATCCTCCTCAGTGCTAGTAAGCCTGGATTAGTCAGCCCACGTCTTTTTTGTTTATGAGGCGTGCAGCCATATCAGATGTGGTTACCCAGTCTTACCCAGGCCTCATCGTCCAGTTTTACCCGCTGCCAGGCGTCCCCACGCCAGCCAGAGAGAGATCCTGTCACCCGTAGCCCAAAACAACTCGTCAGTATGCCTGTGTTAGTAGTAGCAGCAGCAACAGCTGCACTGTTTTTTGTGGAGGCAGGCGAAATGCCTTGATGCATACCGCAGAGGCAGTTGTAGTGTGAGACTCAGTGGATTTTTTTTATTATACCCTAATACCTACTACCCCCCCCCCCTCATACCGCGTAGCTTTAGTTCCACCCCGGAAGCGCGTTAGCATTACTTCAGGGTAGAGCCACCCGAGCAAGCTCGTCACCAGTTGCTAGAGGTGCCAATTCTCTCGAGTCCTTAAATGGACTCGGGGTTTCTGAGGATCAGCACCCGTGTCCAGCGCTTTTTTGTTGGCTGCAGTCTTTGCAAGCGCTACTAAATGCTTGATGCTTTCTCTAGCTAATAAGTAAGTGTACCTAGCACAGTGCGGGTCCTCATTAGTCAATACTCCTAATTTAAGACTTTTCTCTCTAAGATGCACTGTGATTGGGCTTTCTTCCCGGCCTCATCTAGCGCTCTCCTGAATGTTGGGCAGCTTCCACTGCTGGCTTTGAGCTTGTCGTCTGTCGTTAGACAGCGGAAACACCGTGCTAGGTCAGAGCACTCTTTTTTTCGGTAGTTGAAGCTTCCACACTGGAGACAGAGCTTAGACCTACTTTCTGCCTTACAGTTACCTGAAACATGTCTGTATCTCAGGCAACTGTAACCTCTTGTTACTACAATCCTTATTCTGATCTGGCAGCTTTCAAAACTGACTCTTAATCTGCCTACTTCTGCTTTTTTTACGATTACTTTGTCTACCATTATCAGATCTATTTTTTATCCTCTGGTATTGGGTTTTAAAGGCGCTACTTGAGTCTCTTACCCATTCCGTTCAAAACCTCTCACAAAAGCCTTTTTGACCTCTTCTTCTTCTATAATACCATCTAGATCTTGAACTTCTAGTGTCTCGTTGTGTTGCTTGTTACCACTGATCCTTGCCCAGCTATCGACTTTTCAATTTGTTGTGAGAAAGCAGCCGTCATCCTTCACACCCATGGCTCTAATAATCATGTCTCCTTTTTTAGTTGTGATCACACTTTAGACTAAAACTTCTGTTTTGTCTGGGTCAAAGTTCTCCTTCATCAATTTAAGCACATTTGCGAAGTTCTGTCCTTTGGCTCTTTTATCCGAAACCTTTATCCTACTCTTTCCCTTCTATTTTTTTTCTCATCATTAAGAGCGTCTCCTCGGTAAACTACTGGTTTCTTTTTATTTTTCAAATAGTGCAGATTTTGTGTTCTTTTCTTGGCTATTTGAGGGACTTATGTTCCTATTGACGCGTTCTATTTCTGTCAGGGCAGTGTTCAGGGTTTTTCTCTGTATGTGCCGATGGAAATATTTTTATTTTATTTTTTTTTTAATGGTACAGATTTTGTGTTTTTTTATGGGCTGTTTGAGGGACTTCTATTCCGATTGACATGTTATATTTCCGTCAGGGTAGTGTTCAGGGTTCTTCTCTGTATGTTCTGACGGAAGTGATCTCGTTTGAGCTCTCTTGATTGCAGTGATTTAAAACTCTCCCTCCAAAAATATACGTACCTTCTTCTTTAAAGAGACCAGCTTTCCTTATACTTGCAACTGCTTTAAGGTGCTTCAGAGCAACTTTCAAATCATCTTTAACAACTGTTGCCGTTTTTCCAAACTTCTGGTTAATGGTTTCAAGCATTTTTCAATCTCCCTGGTGGTAGACTGAACTATGTTATTTACAAATACCATTGTGCTGTTGTGTCTTGTGTTGTCATAGTCATATTCCATGTTTTTATTTTTTCTAATCTTGTACGACACGTGACACCACCAAGAAAAATTTATTACTGTTCACAATCCTAATACATACTCAAATTACTGATTCATTTGATCAATTCACGATCGATCGTGTCACTGCCATTTTTCCTGAATAGTCAAATCCATAACCTCTAAAAATCGGGAAATACAGAAAAAACAGATTAAAAAAAAAAATATTATGGCGAAAATGAGTTTCTAGGGGCTTTTCAGGTCTCTGATCAAGAATTATTTGTTTGTATATTTAATTTGAAAATGGCGGAGACAACATGGGCCCAAAAATTGAAAATTTTGCTTTATTTTGCTTTGCTCAATACAAGTAAGTACACAATTTCTTCAATCCGAAAAATGCTACATGTCAAATAAAGATGCCTTATCATGTTGTGTATAACAAAAATTTTGAGAAAAATTATTCTAAGCTTGAAAAAAAAACTTTATAAATGTATCATTATTTGCTTTCGTTCCGTCATTATCCAACGAACTACAGAAAATAGACGAAAATATTCCTCTTCAAAATAAAAAATTTTTTTTCTTTGAAAATAACAGAACTCACTTTGTTTTGAACTTTCTAATTTATTTCTACCTATCTATTTAGAAGATGAACTGGATGTGATTAAAGTTTTCACACTTTAAAAATAAAATATTCCATATATAAACTACTTCTGAAGACAGTAAACAGTAATATAATTTTTTTGTGTTTTACTAGACTTAAAATACCTTATACGACCTAAGTTTTCCTCCTGTACATGATTTATTTACCAAACTATATTGTAGTAGATACTTTTCATGCGCTTTTTCATAATGAACCTCACTGTTTTAAAAAATATTACGAAATTAAAGAAAAAGATATCTTACTTTTTTTACATGTGTTAGTCCTTAATTTTGTAGGCATCACAGAAATTCTATTTCACACATTTCTGGAATAGAGCAGTTTAGTGATATACTGTAGTTTTTGCTAAAAAAAAAAAAATACGATAATCCGAAAAAATTAGACAATAAAGGTGAAATAAATTTTTTTAAATAATGGTTAACAAATATAAATTTTTTTAATTTTTCACTACATTTTTTCGAAGTTTTTTGAGGTTAGAAAGGATTAGTTATGTGCTCGATTAAAAATAAGCAGAGATTTATGATCAGCGATAAAAAATACATATTATTAGGCTTTAATTTGAATTTTTTAAAGTCCAAAACTATTTTTAAAGAGGTAAAACTGCTATCTCAGAGGGATTTTGACTAACTGCAGCGCCACCATATTGGTCCGCCATTTTGAACTGTGGAAAAAAGCCAGACGGCAAAAAAAAGCCTACTAACTAAGCTATAGTTTGCGCCCATAAAACATTGTTTACGACCTATAGAATTTTGGACAGATCTTTGTTCCGTTTGACAAAGAATGTCCCATATATACATTTATATACAGACACATGTAGGTGTGAGAGTATTTGTATCTGCCATTTTAAGTTCTGAAATACAAAAAATACCTTTGTAATTTAAACCAAGGGGAATCTGCGTGTGTATCACTTTGTACTGCATCTGACATTTTAATTTTTAGGAAACAACATAAAATTTGCATTACAAAACTCGAAGTACAGAATTTTCCATAAAGTGATTATTAAGTAAAAAATTTAGATTCCAATTGCCATTTTGTATTGAACATTTTTAAATTTCATAATAAAAGTACTACGTTCGTAATCAGAGACGAAAAAGATCGTTTGTAGTAATTTATACGATAAAACGTAAAATAAATAAGAATTTTTAGTTTTTGGCAGCCATTTTGCATCCGCCATTATAAATTGTACAAACAAACAACAAATTCATGATCAGAGACCTTAAAATCCCTGAAAACTTATTTTCGCAGAAATTTTTTTTGTTTAATCTGTTTTTTCTGTATTTCTGCCGCTTCGTTATTCCAGCTGCCTGTGTGTGTCTGTGCACCCATACCAACCTCTACGCACGGTCGAGTGTTGGTCGTATAGCCCATGGTAAGGATAGGTATAGGTACCAGGGCCTTGGATCGAGCAGGGATCGCATACACTGTACCGCCTCTCCTGTCTGCTATCGCTACAAGTCTGCTTTTACTGTGACGTTGACTTACCACGTCACAACAGTTTAAGAACCCAGTGTGCCTGGGAAAAGAGAGCTGCGTGCGACTATGTATATAGCTTTATTCACGGCTACATAACTATAGTGGGGTAGGAAAAAAGTCTTGTTATACTTTGTTTGGTCTAGCCCCTACTCCCCAAAAACTCATAACACGAGAAAAAGAACTACGTTCCAAAAACATTAATAAATATATTGCATTCATATTTTGTAATGAAAAAAACTTTTTTGAATTGATACAATTTTTACCTCTAAATCCAACTTATTACATATTTTTCGCCCCCCCCCCCCCTATTTTGTTGTTTTCAAAGGCTATTGAAGGAGATAGAAGTCACCAGAGCAGCTAATTTTTGCACAGTTTGAAGAGTAAGATTCTTTTGAAAATTAGTCATGGTGTTTATTCAATATTTCAAAGATACAGCTCATTGCATATGGTAATCATATCAACAAATAATTAATACCAAAGTTAACGCTTTTCATATTCAAAGACTAGTTGACACATGCCTTGCAACGATTAGAAGTAGTAGTATTATTACTTCGACAAATAATTTAATAACATTAGAAAAACAAATGTTTCAATCTTTGGCGGTTTTATTGAAAACCTGTTTTACAACTACTTTATGATTATTTAGAGGTAACTGAAGCAACAACAAAAATATTTACCAATAAATCAAAAGTTTTTGTGTCAGATAGTAAACATCAAGTACAGGCAGCTTTTAGTGCATTTGAAAATGAACCTGAAGATTTTTGTACATAAAAGAAGTTTTAACGGAAGTCAAGACGTAAAGAAATTCATATACCGCATGCATTCAAGGTAAAGGTATAAAAGGAGCAGCTCCAGATGTTGAAAATGATATACTGGTAGGTCGTAATAATACGAATTGCGCATTTAAAAATCGCATCACTACAGCTTTAATTGTGAATTCCAAACATTTAGATCCAAAAAAGTTTCTTTAGGATGCTAAACGAATTAAAAGTATCTCTTAAGGAACATTTAGCATTTAAAGAAAACAGTATGTTGACGGCTGAATATGTAATAGTGAAAGACAATGTTGAGGATATAGATTTAAAATACTTCAATACAAAATCGCAGGCTATTCACATATCGGCTGACTTGAATCAGTGCTTTGATGTAAACGTGCGACAATCAATTAAGAAAAGTATAAATGATTTTCAAAATAAATAATCTGGCTGGTCTGTGCACTCAGTTTTGAAATTGGTTGTAAACATTAACAAACTAAATCCTATGCGAGGCAGTCCCTTGAAGGACTTACCAAACTGCATTAAAAAATGCTTGTGTGCATGTAATACATACGATCAGTGCTTCAAATAAGCTATTTTATCAGCGATACATCCCGTGCCACAAAAAAGAATTCAAATCGTCTTGAACTATTTCCAATATGAAAATGAGTTCAACTTTGTTGGTATAGAGTTTTCTATAAGCCCAAAGAAAATTGCAAAATTGAACAATTAAAAAATTTTTCAGTTAATTTACATTTGAAAAAAAAAAAAGCAATACTTATGTTGTTCTTCCTAGTCACTTGACTGCAAACAAAAAAAAGCATGTAAATCTTTTATTTATGTGAAGTATTAATATTAATATATTTGGATCAAAAATTTATCTCGCTTAATACGCAAACAATTAACACTATCAACATGCTGTGTTGTAAAATTACGTTACCTAATAGAAAGATAATAAGCATATAATTAAATTTGAAAATTTTACACACAATATAGACTTCTAATGTTTACTGGAACCTATTAAGAGTGCCTATTAATGTTACAAAGAATACAGTATTGGTTATTGTATCAAATGTTACTGGAGTAATCGTTATTTTGAAATCAGTCTAGTGTAATTTATTACGTTAACTCTAGGTATTGAGGCTCCGCTCACAGCAAATGCAGCATAAGTTATAAAAACTCAAGAATGATATCCATCATATTCTATAACCCTAGCACTTATGATTCACATTTATGTGGAAAAAATTTCTTCAACTGTTTTTGGGGAAGAGTTTAGCTTTTAGCACGGACAAAATAAAAGTATATCATATTTGCGAAATTCGTAGAAGGTACTAATATTAATCTCCGGTTTGTTGATTCCTCTAAATTTATGGCCTTGTCCCTCGATAAATTATCATCATACTTATACTTACTAAAAATACTAAAAACAGTATTTTTCAATGATGATCAATATACAATAGTGGAGTTATACTTACTAAAAAGAAAAGGTATCTATCCATAAGATTATACTTTGTCTTTTAAACATTTTGTAAAAAATAAACTTTCATCAAAAAAAGTGTTTACAGCAGCTCACACAAAATCCATGTAACTGATGAAAAGTAGGAGAATGAAAAAACATCTAGAATACTTTTTACATTTATACTCTTGGACAGTATTCTAACTTATATTTAAAGACTAGTGCACTTCTAGTACAGGGATGGGAGCGAAAACTAATTAATTTTTTTAAATCGTGGGGTAGTACAATTTTTCAACATGATAAATAGGAGAAAAATCGTGAGAATACGAGAAAAATAATTTGGAAAAAATCGGTTTGTTGCTACAAACTTGTCGAAAAAAATCGTTAAGGTGTCAAAAACCACTTTTTTGCACGAAAAGGGGAAAAGAAAAAAAAAGTCGTAAATACAAATGATATTGCCTTGCAGGGCTTGTAAAGACAAAAAAAATGAGACGTTACCAATTGTAATCGTACCATAACTTTTTGCATAAATAAACAATTACAGCAAAAAATCGTGATTTTTTGATAACTAATCACTTGGTTTCCGTACATCGTGGATATGTTTTTCAACGCTTAAATTGTGGAAGCCTTCTATCTGGTTTTTTTTTTTTTATTAAACTCTCTAAACTTTTTGAGATACCTTTTCTTTTTAGTAAGTATAACTACACTATTGTATATTGATCATCATTGAAAAATACTGTTTTTAGTATTTTTAGTAAGTATAAGTATGATGATAATTTATCGAGAGACAAAGCCATAAATTTGGAGGAATCAACAAACCGGAGATTAATATTAGTACCTTCTACGAATTTCGTAAATATGATATACTTTTATTTTGTCCGTGGTAAAAGCTAAAGCTAGGGTTATAGAATATCATGGATATTATTCTTGAGTTTTTATAACTAATACTGCATTTGCTGTGAGCGGAGCCTCAATACCTAGAGTCAACGTAATAAATTACACTAGACTGATTTCAAAATAACGATTACTCCAGTAACATTTGATACAATAACCAATACTGTATTCTTTGTAACATTAACTCTGGTAGTTCAGCAACGTTCAAGCGGGCGGGTAACCAGGGCACGATCATCGATCTTACGCTGGTGTCGTCACAAATGGCAGAACTCGCGAAGACGTCGAGGTAGCTGTTGCCGCGTACAGGAACGCGAAAAAAGCCTTGGTGAGGGCGATCAAGGTGAGCAAGAACCGAGATGCTGGCGCGAACATCGCTGAGGTGGACAAAGATACCTGGTGCCTGGGCTCCCGGATCGCGTTAAAAAGACTACGCGGCTCTGACCTGACGCCGCCGATAGAACCTTCCATCTTGGAGAGGGTGGTCTCCTGCCTCTTTCCGGAGCATCCTGATAAGAGGCGGGAGGACATTAATACAGGCCAAGTGCCTCTCTTTACCCTTGATGAATTGAGGTCGGTGGCATCGGAGACGCCGGGGTGAAAGGCCCCTGGCCCGGACGAGGTGCAGTCCGAAGTCCTTAAAGTCACAGCTGTGGAGAAACCGAACGTTTCGCTGGACATGTTCAATGCGTGCCTATGCGCTGGACTGTTTAGCGAGCGTTGGAAGATCCAAAGGCTTGTTCTTTTGGACAAGGGCAATTCATCCCTCCTGGTCCCGTCGTCATTCCCACCCTTAGGTATGTTGGACAATTGTGGAAAAATGCTTAAGAGGCTGATAAGAACTCGCTTAAAGGGAGAAGTCAGTCTCTCGAAAAAACAGTATAGGTTCCGAAAGGGGCGTTCGACGATTATGGCTGTGGTTGAGGTTCTTGAGTCGATTAAGGAGGCATGGAAACCCTCTCATAAGACGAGGAGCGTCTGTGTTCTGGCGACCCTTGATGTCGAGAATTTTTTTAACTCGGCAAAATGGTCTGACATAATAAGGGCATGAAGGCGCCAAAATTTACCGGTCTACCTGAAAAAGATCCTGGACAGTTATCTTCAGGAACGAGTACTACGGTACGATACTAAAGATGGACCAAGAGAAAGGCGTCTGACGTCGGGGGTCGCGCACGGATCTGCCCTTGGACCTGACCTCTGGAACCTAGTCTATAATGCACTATTGCGCCTTGAAATGCCTCCAGGGGTCATACTAATGGGCTTTGCTGATGACATAGTACTACACATCATAGCGAGATCCCGAGAGGAGGCCGAGCGCAAAATACGGTGGGCGGTCGCGATAGTGTCAGAGTGGCTTCGAGATCACGGTTTCGAGCTGGCGATTGAAAAGACGGATATGGTTGTTCTCACCAGGCAGAGATAGTTCGGGGGAAACTTCCGCCTAAACGTGACGGGTAAGGTGATCTGCGCGAGTCCGGTAGTGCGCTACCTAAGAGTGTGGATCGATTCACGGCTCACCTTCTAGGAGGACATCAGGAGAGCAGCCGACAAAGCCGCGAGGGTTTCTGGGGCGCTTTCACGGTTAATGCCAAACGTTGGGGGCCCGTGGGAAGCTAAAAAACGTCTTCTTGAGTCGGTCTCCAACTCGATCCTGCTGTACGACGTGTAGGTGTGGGCGAACCCGCGCTAGCGAGAAGATATTTCCGGGAGCGCCTAGCTTCGGTGCAGCGCATCGGATCGCTGAGGATCGCGTGCGCACATCGCACAGTATCCTCCGCTGCCGTTATGGTAATAGCACGAACGATTCCCGTCGTGTTGCTAGCGTTGGAGCGGCGAAGGAAGTTCCTGGGCCCTATGGTGGTCTAATAAAAAAAATCCACCGAGTCCCACACTATCGCTGTCCCTGCGGTGTGCCTCAATGCATTTCCCCTCCCCCCACAAAAAAAAAAAAAAAAAAACTACTACTACTATTGGCGGTGTAAAAACACTTGCCCCGAGCCTGACCTGGGAGATCAGGGACGTTGATCCAACGGTGACCAGGGAGGACGTCGAGGCGGCAATAAAGGGCTGCTTCGACGAAGGAACAGCCCCTAGTATGGCTGTGCGGCTATCCCCTGGGATCAACAGAGGAAACCGCATAGCCTACGCCGAGGCACCTGCAACGGCGGCCCCTATTCTTGACAAGAGGGACCACACAAGGCTAGGTTGGGTAAACTGCAGGATGCGCCCGAGGCCAACAGTTGAGCGCTGCTTCAGGTGCCTGGGTTTCGGACACATTGCGAGGCAGTGTGGCGGACCTGACCGGACCGGGGCGTACTGGAGGTGTGGTGACAGGGGCCACATGGCACGAGACTGCTCTAAAAAAGAAGTGAGCTGTTTTCTGTGCGGAAGCGTGGTCCCAAAACCGAACACCAGACACGTCGCTGGGACTGCCGGGTGTCGAGCGCCTCAGGCGTCTGCAGGAGTGGCTCGGTGGAAATGGCGGTGATCCCGTAAGTAAACCTTGATAGGACCGTGCTTGCGCATGATCTGCTGGACCAGTTCTCCCGCGCCCGGGGTGTGGACTTGCTTTTCATAAATGAGCCGTCCCGCACGTTACCGGGTCGGGGCTGGTACTGCGACAGGACTGGATGATAGGCCATCTTGATTCGCAGCGACAAGTTCTCCGTATCCGATTCCGGAGGCGGGGACGGTTTTGTGTGGATCAGGAGTGGAAGTATATTCTATGTGAGCTGCTACATTTCCCCTAACATATCGATCGGCGTCTTTAGAGGGCGGCTTGCCGAGCTCGAGGATGCTATTCGTGTGTGCGGGGAGAATGGTGACATAGTCCTGGCCGGTGACTTTAACTCCAAGGCCATCACTTGGGGGGAGCCGAGAACCGACTCCAGGGGGCGGGCGGTGCTAGAGATGGCTGCAAGGCTAGATCTCATCGTCATGAACTCTGGTAGTTCAGCAACGTTTAGGCGAACCGGAAACTGGGGCATGATCATCGACCTTACACTAGCGTCGTCACAAATGGCGGCGCGGGTGTCTGACTGGCAGGTTCCGGAGGACTACATGGCTAATTATCACCAATATGTCAGCTTTGTGGTAAATAAGGAATATGGTACAAACTTTCGAGGAGTGCCTAGAAGGCGCGCAACCGGGTGAAACGTGCCGAAGCTCAATCGAGATTTGTTGTGGGAAGCCATGACAAGCGCGCCCCCTCCTGCCGATTTATCCAAGATCACAAATTCGGCGGAAGTCGAGGCTCTTGTAGGGGGTACCATGAGACGTGTCAAGGAGTGGTGTGACACGTGTATGCCCAAAAGAACCGCCAGGCGGGGCCGGCGCTCGTGCTATTGGTGGACCGAAGAAATTGCCAACCTGCGCGGAAAGGCGTAGCACCTACGCCGTCTTGCACAACGACACAAAAATCGCGAAGACGCGGAGGTGGCTGTTGCCGCGTACAGGGAAGCAAAAAGTATCCTGGTGCGGGAGATCAAGGTCAGAAAGAACCGATGCTGGCGTAAACTCATCGCTGATGTAGATAAAGATACGTGGGGCCTGGGCTATCGAATCGCGCTAAAAAGACTGCGCGGCTTGGATCCAGTGGCGCCGATGAAGCCTTCCTTCTTGAAGAGGGTGGTCTCTTGCCTCTTTCTGGAGCATCCCGAGAAGAGGCGGGAGGACATAAGTGTGGGTGAGGTCCCTCTCTTTACCCTCGATGAGCTGAGGTTGGTGGTATCGGAGACGCAAGGCCCTGGGTCCGGACGGGGTGCCATCCGAAGTCCTCAAAGTCATAGCCGCGGAAAAACCACACGTGTTGCTGGACATGTTTAATGCGTCTTTGCGCAACGGACTGTTCAGCGAGCGGTAGAAGATCCAAAGGCTTGTCCTTCTGGACAAGGGTAAACCACCCCCCTTGGTCCCGTCGTCGCTCCAACCTTTGTGCATGCTGGATAATGCCGGGAAAATGCTCGAGAGGCTGATACGAACTCGTCTAAGAGGGGAAGTCAGTCTCTCGGATAATCAGTACGGGTTTCGAAGGGGACGATCGACGGTCATGGCTGTGGCTAAGGTCCTCGAGTCGGTTAGGGAGGCATGGAAATCCTCACATAAGACGAGAAGCGCCTGTGTCCTGGTGACTCTCGACGTTAGAAACACTTTAAACACGGCCAAATGGTCCGACATAATGAGGGCTTTGAGGCGCCAGAATGTACCAGCATACCTTAGAAAGATACTGGATAGCTATCTTGAGGATCGTGTACTCCAGTACGACACGAAGGATGGACCAAGAGAGAGGCGTCGGGAGTCGCAAAGGGCTCCGTCCTTGGCCCTGACTTATGGAACCTGGTTTACGACGAGTTTTTGCGCCTTGAAATGCCTCCGGGGGTCAAGCTGACGGGTTTTGCTGATGACATAGCACTGCACGTCACAGCGAGATCCCGAGAGGAGGCCGAGCGCAAAATTCAGTGGGCGATTCAGTGGATAATAGAGTCGGGGTGGCTGCGGGATCACGGTTTTGCACTTGCGATCGACAAGACGGAGATGGTCGTCCTTACCAGGCAACGGTGGTTCGGGGGGGACTTTTGCCTGAACGTTTCGGGTGAGGTAATCTGCGCAAGCACGGTTGTGCGCTACCTGGGGGTGTGGGTCGACTTACGGCTCACCTTCTGGGAGCACATCAAGAGAGCAGCCGACAAAGCCGCCAAGGTTGCGAAAACGCTAACATGGTTAATGCCGAACGTTGGGGGCCCGCAAGAGGCCAAAAGATGGCTTCTGGCGTCGGTCTCCAACTCGATACTGCTGTACGGCGCAGAGGTATGGGTGGATGCGGTTGCGAGACGGGACGTCCGAGAGCGCCTCATTTCGGTGCAGCGCATCGGATCTCTAAGGATCGCTTCCGCCCACGGCATGGTTTCCTCTGCTGCTTTTATGGTAATAGCACGAACAATTCCTGTCGTGTTGCTTGCGCTGGAGCCGCGAAGGAAATTGCTGGGCTCCAGCGACGAAAGTGATGGCGACAGGTGGGCGGAAACGTTGACGACATGGCAACAGGAGTGGGACCAGGCTAGTGTGGGTAGATGGACGCACCAGCTGATCCCGGACCTGCGACTATGGATAGAGAGAGGGCATGGAGAGGTGAATTATTACCTCACTCAGTTCCTCTCTAGGCATGGTCAGTTCGATGCCTATCTCCACCGCATGGCGGTGAAGGCAACATCTAAGTGTCTTTACTGCCCTGCGTTGGATGATACCGTCAAACGTACGTTTTTCGTGTGTGAGAGATGGCACCGTGAGCACCAGCAGCTGGTGGACGGGATCGGCGGGGCTGCCACTCCCGAAAGCATTATCTCCGAGATGCTTCGCACTGAAGAGAGATGGAGCGCGGAGGACGGTTACGTCGGGTCAGTGGTCCGTCGCCAGAAGGAAGAGGAGAAAGCCACCGCGCGGGAAGCCGAGGCTACCCTTTAGGTGGCAACATGGCGAAGCAAAAAATGTTGCAGCGCTAAAGAACGGGTACCAATCCTCCGGGACCCCGGTGACGGCGGGTGAAGCCGGACGATGAGGCCCAGGTAAGTCTGGGTAACCACATCTGAAATGGCTGTACGCCTCATAACCAAAACGACGTGGTGGGCCGACTAATCTAGGCTTACTACCACTAAGGAGGCTATATGGTGGTACCTTAGTGCCTTACGCCAGCCCATTTTGTTGGGTTGTCTGCGCGGTCTCGGAACTGTACACCTGCCGCTCGTCTCGCTGGAATGACCGTTGTGTACCAACAAATACATACATTACACACGAACACCATTCTTACACTTGTTACTCAACGCCAGGGCAGTCTCTGCGGGTGGGACTGAGGAAGAGTGGCGACTCCCGGCCGGCCCGAGCAAGTAGCGGTTTTCTCTGGTAACAGAAAGGGCTGCTGCCCTGGTTTTAACCCTTTCCAAATACTTATTTCTAGAAAAAAAGGGTAGTGCTGGCCTTCGCGGGTCAGTACGACACTAAAAAGATGCTAAAATGAAAAACGTCGACTACAGTGAAAAACAAGTACCCCAGGCGTTAACCTCTCTGAGGGAATCCGCCGGCAGTTCCGATCTGGTGAAAGCCTGGGTGACTGACGCAGGCCCCACGGATTCTGGGGGGGGGGGGGGCCACAAAGACGTGTCTCATGGCCAACAGGGACTGCTAAATGTTCCATGGCCCTTTCTAACGGATAAAGGACGAAGAGGAAGCCTGTCGAGCATAGGCACTAACGACACCGAGGACAGCAACGTGTCAGTATTTAGCAACCAGACAAGGGAGGAGCTTGCCTCTTTAGAAGAAGATGGTGCTAAGCTCAGGGTTAAGCGACAGCAATTGGCTGATAAAGTCCAATCAGCAACGAAAGATATTGCAGAGACGCTACACTTAATTAACGGTAAGTACGGCAACACAGCGAACGCTGTTAAGAATGGGCTAAAAGCCGCGCTTGAACACCTTCAAGAGGCAGAGGTGCTAAGAAAAGGCTTTCTTTATGCAGAAGAAAGGTATGCAATTGCTTGGAAGTCGTCATTTGAATCCCTGCAGTGGAGGGAATAAAGGCGAGATAATTTTCGACGGCATGTACAGAAAAAAACCCTGAACACTACCCTAAAACAAATAGAACGAAGTAAAAGAAACAGGAGCCCTGAGAAACGCCAGCAAACGATGCCTCTAAAGAAAAAGGAAACAGGCAGTGGCAAACAAGAAAAAATTCTCCCAAACGAAAAAACAAGCCAGAAGAAAAAAGTGGATGCGACAACAACAGTAGTAGTGAAGATGGCCGAAGGGCAGACCTTTGCAAAGGTGCTAAGGATGATGAAGGCGAACTTTGACCCTGATAAGGCTAATGTGGCAGTCCAAAGTTTTGTCACTACAGGAAAAGGAGACATACTTATTAAGGCCAAAGGTGTGGAGAATGCTTCTGCATTCTCACAGCAAATTGAAAAGTCGGTAGCTGGACAGGGTACTGCTAAAATTAGCAACAGAAAAGTGACATTAGAAGTCTAAGATCTGGATGCCATCGTAGAGCAAGATGAGGTCAAAGAGGCTTTCGCTAGGACTTTTGAACATCAGAGCCAGGAGCCAGAAGTAGCTCTCTTAAAGCCAAATGCCAGAGGACAGAGGCTGGCGTTGATAAAGGTGGAC
>NW_019379501.1:703078-715898 GCF_000648655.2 Copidosoma floridanum | reverse complement strand
AAAAAAAAAAAAAAAAAAAAAAAAAAAAAAAAAAAAAAAAAAAAAAAAAACTCACACAAAGTACCCATCAATCGCTCGCACACGTAGGGTTATACCCCGGAATCGCATGGACGAGTGCACAACAAAAAAAAAAAAAAAAAAAAAACTACTACTACTACTACTACAACTACGGTTACCACTACTACTACCACTACCATTACCACACCCACTACGACTACTATTTTCCACAAGAAATCGATAATTTATGTTTGTAATTTGTCTTTAACCACAGTAATAAGTTTCCACTTGTATTTAAAGTAAAATGGGTCCATGACCAATTAATCAAAGAGTATTTATATTGAATTTTCAATGTCTGGGGATATGCTGGGCCTAGTTATAGTCGATTTTTTACAGAAAATCGATGTTTCCTATATTTAATTTGTTTATTACTTTTTTAATATTTTTCTATTGTTGTTTGCTATGGCATATAACAATAACTTATTAATAAAAGAGTATGTATGCTTAATTTTATGTGTTTGGATTTATGCTTGGCTGAGTTACAGCTAATTTTGACAGAAAATCGATATTTTGTTTTTTTTATGTGTCTATAACTTTTTAAATAATTCTTTACCTGTGTTTACAGTAATATCTAACAATAATTTACTAGTTACAGTGCTTTTACGTTTTATTTCAAGTGTCTAGGATTAAACTGTAGGCGACTATTTACATAAAATTAATATTTTCCCTATTTAACTTGTTAAAAACTCTTTTAATAGCGTTTAACTTATGTTAGTATGCGCCATAAATTAATTATCCTGGGTTGAGTTATAGCTCATTTTTCACAGGAAATCTATATTTCACCTATTTATATTACCCGTGTTTACAATAAAATGTGCCTTTAACTTATCAGTTTAAGAGTATAAATGTCATTTTTATACGCGAAGTAACTACAGCCGACAGCACCACTTTAGGCTGAAAATTTCCACTTTGTTTTGTTAATATGTTCAGTTTTGAAAATCTTTATTGTATGTGACTTAGCGCCTAGTACAGAGTTGCAGACAATTATATCACTTCAGTCGATCTGATCTCCCTTCCTTTTCGATCAGCTCTTTCTTCCTTGGGTCCTCGATCGTCAGCGTGTCAGCCCGCGCGCGGCTCGGCAGCTCCGCAGGAGCAATACGCGCGCAGAACGAAGGAGGGCGCGCGTGCCGTCATCTTGTCGGACGTTGATCGCGGGAAACGAGCCGAACAATCCGCCCGCATTGCTCCTGGAGCGACATTCTAGTTGCCGCCCGCCAAGGCGGGTCGGCCTTCTTGACCATCAGGGGGTGGCGTTGGTGGACCGGGGTTCGCTACGGGGAGCCGGGCCAGTTTGACAACCGGTCGCACGTACTCGCCAGTCGCTGTCTTCACGGTGACCGCGCGCACCAATCCATCAGGACCAGGCTGAGCGCGAATGATGCGACCTAGCGGCCAACGACCGCTCGATTGGAGGAGGGTGGCGTCCAGTAGGATGACGAAGTCACCGACGGCAAAACTTCGGCGAGCAACGGTCCACTTCGGCCTCTGCTGGAGTGTATTAAGGTACTCTCGGCTCCAGCGTGACCAGAACTGAGCCCGAATGGCTCTCACGAGGTCCCAATGCGAGAGAGCGTCCAAGTTCTCAGTGGGAGGCCTGGGCTGGATGATGGAATCGAGTGGGGCTCCAACAAGGAAGTGGCCTGGTGTAAGTACCTCGAGGTCGGAAGGGTCGCCGGAGAGCGGTGTCAAGGGCCTTCCGTTGAGCACCATCTCAATCCCAACTAGTACGGTGGAGAATTCCTCGTAGGTCAGGTGACGGGAGCCCATTACGCGTCGAAGGTGGCCTTTGACTGACTTGACGGCGGCTTCCCAGAGTCCGCCGAAATGTGGAGCTCCAGGGGGGATGAAGTGCCAAGCGATACCTTGCGAAGCGAGAGAGCCGGCAACGAGGTCCCAGTCGATCTCCGCAATTTGTAACGCCTCGCGCAGCTCCAGATCAGCGCGGCGAAAGCAAGTGGCATTGTCGCTCCAGAGTTCAGAGGGTCGACCGCGACGACCGGTGAACCGAGCGAGAGCGCCCAGGAAGGCGGCTGTGGAGAGATCACCGACGAGCTCGAGGTGTAGGGCCTTTGTCGTCATGCACACGAAGACGGCGATGTAACCCTTCGTAGTGCGTATGCCTCGTCCTTTTGACGCCAGTACTGAAAAAGGCCCGGCGTAGTCGACACCCGTGCGGCCAAAAGCGCGGGAAGGTGTGACTCGTGAAGCTGGTAAGGGGGCCATCATCTGGGTCGCGGAGCGAGCCTGGAGTCGGGAGCATACGACGCACCGCCGCAATTGAGCCTTGATTCTGCGTGGGCCACCGAGAATCCATGCACGCTTGGCCGCGTAGGCGCTAGTGACCCTGTATCCGCCGTGAAGAGCTCGAGTATGGGCCCAAGAAAGGACCAGCGAGGCGAGCGATGAGGCTCCGCTAAGGATCGGTGGATGCCGCTCTTCGTAAGGTAGCGAGGAGAAACCCAGCCGCCCGCCGACGCGCAGAACGCCGTTGGTGTCGAGGAAAGCCGCAAGAGAAGTCAAAGGGTTCCCTTTTGGCAATCGCTCGCCGTTCTGCAAACGCGCGCGCTCTTCGCCGAACGTTTCCGATTGGCTCAAACGGACGCAGGCCAGGAAGGCATCTTGAAGCTCGGCGGGGGTCAGTGGTGAGAGCACCGGCAGGACAGGTGGGCGACGCAACTGGCGCCGGACCCACCGACGAGTGCGCACGAGAACGACGAGTAGAGTGTGAAGCTTGGAATATCGTTCAAGTATGCTCGGCTCAGCCAGATGGGTGGCGTAGCAGGCCAACGGCAGGGGTGTCACCTCTTGAAGTGCTTCCTGGGGCCAGGCTCGGTCGTTGTCGGCGAGCCACGGCGGACCGTCCCACCACAGGAGTTGTTGTCTGAGACCGGACATGTCCGCGCTTCGAGTGGCCACGTCGGCTAGATTGGACTGCGACGGCACGTACCGCCAGGCGCTCGAGGGTAGCGTGTCCTGTATCTGGGCCACGTAGTTGTCGACGAGGGCGTTGTTGGTTGGCTGATCGGAGCGAACCCAGTGCAGCACAATTTGCGAGTCGCACCAGGCGTGACAGCGCTCAATCGGAACTGCTAGTTCTTCGGCCGTCGAGCGCAGAAGCTTAGCAGCCAGCAGGGCGGCGCGGAGCTCCAAGCGAGGAATGGTCATCCGGGCCACGGGCTCGGCCATTGGCTTAAGAGTGCGGATGGGCGCCAGCTTCGTGCGAGCGAGGAGAATGTGGCAGCGGACAGAACCGTCCGCGGCCTGGAGTCTAGAGTACAGGACAGCAGCCATCGCGCGGCGGCTGGCATCGGAAAATACGTGCAGGTGAATGTCCGCTGACGCGACCGTTCCGATCCAACGAGGCAGGGATAGACCGGAGATGGCTTGGAGCTCGGCGGCAAAGGCAGTCCACCTTTGAATCATGGACGACGGAGCAGACTCGTCCCAGTCCAGGTTGGCTCGCCATAAGTCTTGCAGCAGGAGTTTGGCGTTCAGCACGATCGGCGCAAGCCAACCGCATGGATCAAACAGGCCCGCGAGCGCTGCGAGCATGGTCCTCTTGGTGGTTTGGTGCTGTATGAGGGGAGGTGTTAGCAGGAAGCAATCTGACGGTGGGTCCCAGCTCACACCGAGCTCACTAACGAGACCTTCAGCGCCAAGCTGACACCAAGTGGGCCGCAGGCGCACGTCGTCGGGGAGGTCGTCCAGCAGCTCGGGCACATTGGCTACCCACTTGCGCAGAGGAAACCCGCCGGCTTGCAGAAGTTCGATTAGCTGGTCACGAATATGTCGAGCCGTGGCGATGTCGTCGGCACCGGAGAGTATGTCGTCGACGTAGCGGTCGTTCATCACCACGGGAACTGCCTCGGGCCAACGGTGTCCTTCGTCCTCGCACAGCTGCTGCACAGTGCGCAAGGAGAGGTACGGTGAGCACGAAGCGCCATAGGTGACTGTCAACAGCTGGTAGTGCGTGGGCGGTTGGTTTGGATCAGGGCTCCACAAGATACGCTGTAGGTCGACGTCACGCTTGTCAATCCAGATCTGACGAAATATCATGCGGACGTCGCTGCAGAAGGCGATTCGGTGTCGTCGCCAGCGTAGAAGCACGCTGGGGAGCGTGGTCTGCAGTGTAGGGCCTACGAAGAGGACGTCGTTTAAGCTGTAGCCGCTCGATGTCGGTTTCAAGGCGTTGAACACGACGCGAAGCCTGCGACCCTTATCGCTGCTCTGCCAGATGCCGTGATGTTGGATATAGTGCACTGGTCGGGGCGATGCCGTGCGCAGATCGTCAGGCAGTGACCTTATGTGGCCCAGAGCGATAAACTCTGCCATAAATTGCGCATACTCAGCACCCATCGCTGGGGTCCACTGGAGGCGACGATGCAACGAGTGAAGGGCGGCCTTGGCACTCTGCAGGCTGTTGCCGAGCAGCCGCACACTGTCGCTCTTCAATGGCAAACGAACGACATAGCGGCCATCCGAAACACGATGGTGATCGAGGAAAATGCGCTCGCACTCAATGTCCTCTGGAGCGCGGCGGCTGACTTGCGATACTTCCTCGAGCTCCCAAAAGCGCTGCAGCAGCGCAGCCAGCTCGCGATGCCAAGACGTTGCTCCGTCCATGTGCAGTGTTGAGCCAACAGTAAAAGCTGCCGGCTGCAGGCCAGGAGCACGGCCGACGAGGGTCCAGCCGAAGATCGTGTGCTGACCGATAATGTCGCCCCGCCGAACTTATTCCGCCCTCAATATGCGGCTGTAGACGTCGGCACCGAGGAGCAGGTCCACACGACTAAGTGTACCGAATGCGGGGTCGGCCAGAGGCTGAAGATCAAGCCACTGCTCGGCCACGGATGGGTGCAGAGGAGCGGACGGCGATACGAGCCCGAGCTGAGGTAAGCAGAGTGCCGCCATGGTGATCGGCGGCGCATCTCTGCCCGGGTCGATGTGCAGATGGGCCCGAGTTCTCGACTGGACGACCAACTCACCTCCTACTCCGGAAATGTTTGCATTGGTGTGCTCCAGCGTGGCGTTGAGCTGTCGCGCCAGGTTCGCAGAGACGATCGTGACCTCGGAGCACGCATCGAGGAGGGCTCGGACTGTCGCGCGCCGGCCGGACGGCCCACTCAGCTGGACGAGAGCGGTCGGTAGCACGGCGAGTCAGGAAGAGGGCGACGGGCCCAGGTCGTCGGCACGGGTTGCACCGACGGGGTCGGCCTTCGGCCGTTTTGGTGATGGCAGACCGTCAGATGGGTCCGATGGCCGTCGACGGCTGCTGTCGTGAAGCAGGCTGTGGTGCTGTTCTCGGAAGTGCTGACAAACAGATCGGGAGGGGCAGAACTTCAACAGGTGGCCCGTTCGGAGGCAATTAAAACATAGTCGGGCTTGGTAGACCAGGTCTCGCCGAGCGTGCGCGTCGAGGCCTTGGAATCGAGCGCAGTGCCCCAGGTAATGGGTTTCGCTGCAGGACGGGCACAGAGATAGAGCTGCGCTGGTTGCGAGGGAGCGATTATGCCGCCCAGAAGATGATGAAGCTGGTGGACGGATGCTGGGCGTGCTCGCTGGCCGCGCTGTGCGAGATGCCTCAATGGAGCTGAGAGCGCGGCACTGTCGGTGAAGGAAGTTCGTCATGGCGGCGAAAGTCGCAGTCTCCATTCCAGCCCTTGCGTCGGCGCCCTCGAGCCGCTCGAGCTCGTCCTCCCAGGCACGCCGGGTAGTTGGGTCCATGCCGGTCATGGCACAAGAGATCAGCCAGTCATCCCACTGGAGGACAGGACGGCCCAAAGCTTGCAACTGGTCCCGGTGGCGACCCAGCGTATCAAGAAGGCTCCGCAGACCTCTGGCCGACTTGTCCCTTAAAGGCCTGATGTTGCGTAGCGCCGTTAGATGGTCGTGTACTAGGAGACGGCGGTGTTCAAACCGTGCCTCGAGCGTGGCCCAAGCGGTCGAGAAGTTGGCACCCACGATCTGGATCGCGTCGAGGGCTGTTTTGGCATTTTCCTCCACGAGAGACTTTAAGTAAAACAGTCGCTCGACATCGGTGAGCTGTTGATCGTCATGCACTAGCGCTCGAAAGAGATCCCGGAAGCTCTTCCAGTCTTCTCTCTTCCCGGAGAAGGCGGGAATACTAATTCGGGGCAGGCGGGGTCCACTGTTGCCAGGGGGTGGTGCGAGGGTGCTCCTCGCGTTGTAGAGGTGGGCGCGTGACTCTATGTACTCAGCCTCCGATGTTGAGTAAATTTGGGTTAGTGACTCCTGCTTCTCGGGAGGAGGCGTCTCGATGAGCCTCAGATGATTGGCCTGAAAGTCGCTCCAGTAGCCATCTAGCAACTCAAGGCTCACTTTGACGAGGCCGGTGGTTCAGGCCGAGGGCTCAGTTTGCGTGACGGCCAGCGCGAAACGAGCGATGACGTCTGCCAGAGCGCATTGGGCGCCAAATAGGTTAGCCCAGCCTTTGTCGAACCTGAAAGAGCAATCATGAGCTTGACGGTTGCACGAAGCTGCTATTGCCGTCGGGCCGAGCCTGGCTTTGTCCTCACTTCCACAAATTAACACGTATGTGTGCGGTTATACGACGGGGAGAAGAAGAGAGAGCGAGAAAGAGAGAGACTCACACCTTATATACACACACACGCACATACGCATCCACATGTCCATGCGGGCGAGTAGACGCTTGCGTGCATCACGCATTGAAAAAGAGAGGTTAAATGCTAACCTTGATAAACCGCCCGTATTGCGTTTGCTCTAGTCATGACAAGGTATAGGTACACCCGTAAGGAAGGCAATGTGGCCGCCGCTACCGACGAAATAACCACTACCAGCGACACGGCTTCATGGCTGCCGTGGCCGTGTGTATGACAAGCGCTGGACCGGACTATGCGGTGGCCGTGGCAGCCTTGTATTCAACTTGTGACGCGGATGCTCGTGAGGCACGCGTTAATGGCGGCACGACCTCGTCGTGGCCATGATCTGGCAACGCAAGCCGGACCGCGGGCACGATGGCGGCCGCGATGCTTTAATACAACCAACACTTTGACATCAGTAATAGTATACTCACATTATGTTGTGTGCTGAATGCTCTCCTTGGTTGCTGTTTGTTTCTCACTCGCTTGGAATCCGACTCGAAGGACCAATGTTCAGTTTTGAAAATCTTTATTGTATGTGACTTAGCGCCTAGTACAGAGTTGCAGACAATTATATCACTTCAGTCGATCTGATCTCCCTCAGCTCTTTCTTCCTTGGGTCCTCGATCGTCAGCGTGTCAGCCCGCGCGCGGCTCGGCAGCTCCGCAGGAGCAGTACGCGTGCAGAACGAAGGAGGGCGCGCGTGCCGTCATCTCGTCGGACGTTAATCGCGGGAAACGAGCCGAACAATATAAAAAAATTAAAAGATTTTGAAGTGAAAGTAATATCAGAATCGTGTTTTTCGTGATGAACGTTACCTAATGAGATGTTTATTCAATTATAACTTAGTAATATAAGGTTTCTTCACCCCACTTTTGCACATTTTAGCCGCACGTTTTTGAGATAATTACCTAGCGTATGGTCTGTGATCATGCTGGATCAAGTTACAGTCGATCTTTTTTTACAGAAAATCATTATTTGGCCTATTTAATTTATTTATATTTTTAGTACTAACATTTTACTCTTGTTGGCAAGAACATTACCAACGTACTATAAAATACTCCCTCTACTAAAAATATTCAGGTGACTTTTCATGTTATTTGTCAGGTAAAAAGTCATGCCAATTTATCATATAAAAGTGTCATGTAGAATTGTCATGTGAAAGTGTCATGTGGATTTTTATAAGCTAGATCTTCGGCAATTGAAAAATAAAATAGTATAACTTGTACTTCTAACTGCTTAAAATCTGTTAAAATAGCTAATATAAACAGTAAAAACAAAAAAAAATCATCCCTTAGCTCCAGTAAAGGGACTTGGACCTGGTCCGGACCATTGTTAGTCGAGTGTCTTTCCCACTTGGCCAGAGTGGATTAGACACTTGGGACAGAATTTACGTCCTTATGAGGTACATCTCAAACTAATGTTTATTTTATCATTTCTTTATCTTTACAGATACTCGACATTCTAAGAGAAAAAAGTATATTTTTAAAAATGTTATAAATTTGTTTTAACTGCTACAACAAAGTTGTAGTTTACCTTTTCCTCTTTAATACTTTAATGTGCATGTCGAATAACAGCAGAAATGTCTTTAAAATAATGCTTTTTACAATCTCCAATTCTAGATAAGATAACATTTTCCAAATTTTGTTTGAATCTAATAGTTTTCGAAAAAATCTTATTTTATGTATAAGCTTACGTTGCAGGAATTTATATAATTTATCTGAGTACTGTACAAATAAGTGAAAAATTATTTTTTTTAGCTTATATATTCGATACGCACATAACAGTATTAAAGAGAAACAGGTAATCCACATCTTTGTTGTAGCAATTATAACAAATTTATTACTTTTTCATTAATAGACGATTTTCTTTTGGAATAAATAGTATATGTAAAGTTTAAATAAAATCCGAGAACGAAAAGTAGTTGTAAAATCAATTACTAAATTTACTGTTGACGAACGTATAAAGAGACACGAAACAATGTAAAATGTACATTTACAAAAAGTTAATTATCAATTAGGTAACTAAGGTGGTAAATGTTATTCACGAAATGATAAAATAAACATTAGTTTTAGATGTACTTCATAAGGACGTAAATTCTGTTCCAAGTTTCTAATCCATTCTGGCCAAGTGGTAAAGACACTCGACTACCAATGTTCAGGACCAGGTTCAAATCCCTTTACTGGAGCTAAGGGATGCTTTTTTTTACTATTTATATTAGCTATTCTAACAGCCCCCAGCGGAAATTTGAAAACGTAACAAAATGTTAGAAAAAGTGAACATGTGTAATAATATGCCGTAACCCGCAAGAAAATGTAAGAAAATGTAAGGAACTGTAATAGTCTCATGGATTTCGGACGTTTCTTACACTTTTTTATGTTGTGTTACGTTTTTTTACATTTTCTTACGTTTTAATATGATTTACCACATGCTGTTACACTTATACTTTTTCATAATAGTTACTCAAGTTTTTTTCATTTAAGGCAAATTTTATTCGAAAATGAAAGGAAATGTGTTTAAAAGTTATCAATGATAATAAAATATAAAAAAGTGTAATAAACTGCAAAAAACTGTAAGCTGTTATGAAACATTACAGATGACAACACTTCCTTACAGTTTATTAGAGTTTACTACAGTTGCGTTTTCACGAGATTCAAGTGTCTTTTTAGAATTATAATAAAACGTAACGAATCGTAAGACAATGTGTTGGGTTGTAGTTAACTACAATCAAACGTAACAAAACGTAACAAACTGTAACTGTGGTCTGAAATCCAACCAAACTGTACATTACATCACAGAAAGTTACGGTTTGCTACGTTTTTTCACTCTAACTTTTTCCGTTGGGGGCTTTTAAACAGTTAAAAGTACAAGTTATACTTTTTTATTTTTGAATCACCGAAAATCTAGCTTATAAAAATTTTCATGACAATTCAACATAACACTTCTATGTGGTAAGTTGGCACGACTTTTCACCGGACATGTCACCTGACAAATAACATGACAAGTCACCTGAATATTTTCAGTAGGGTCCGCAATGATGTTGTGCTAAATTCATAACCTTTTTAATAACTTAGTACCCGTGTAAGAAATAGCATGTACCTCTGTTATATCAATTGAGGAGTATGCATGTTAAATTTTACGTGTCTAGGCGCATATTGGGCCAAGATAGTCAATTTTTTATAGACTATGGATACTTAACCTACTTTGTTTGCTTATTATTTTTGTAATAACTTTCCACTTGTGTTGACAATAATATGTGTGGATGACCCATTAATTAAGGAAGATGTATGTTTAATTCCAAGTGTCTGGGATCGTGCTGGGTCAAGTCACTATCAATTTTTTTATAAAAAATCAATATTCAGCCTATATAATTTGTTTATAACATTTGTAATAATTTTTTACTTACATTCACGAAAATATGTGACCATGACTTATTAATAAAATAATATTTATGTTACATTATACGTGTCTTGCATTATGCTGGGCTGAGTTACAGTCGATGTTTTGCCTATTTAATTTGTTTATAACATTATCAATAACATTTCACTCTACTTGGCTAGAACATGTACCTATTACTCGTTGTTAAAAAAGAATGCATGTTTAGTTTTAGGTGTCAATAATTATGTTGTACTAATTTATAGTCGATTTTTCACAGAAAATCGATGTTTCCCTTATCTAATTTGCGCATAACTTAAGGTAGTCTATCACCCACCACTTTTTAACTTCGGTTTCTTTAAAAAAAATATATGTTATGTATTAAATTTTTGTTCGGAATACGTTATGAAAAAATATTCTTACCTTATTGGTTTTTGAGATAATAATGTTACAAGTTTAAAACTTTAACACAGGTTACAATGGGACTTTTCGAATACAGGCAAAAAGAGCTACTTGAGGAGGTTCAGTCGTTTTTGAGGAGATTTATTCACTCACTGAAAAAAATTAATGTTGTACTTTTCTATGCTGGAAGTACATTTGAATTTTTTCAATATTTTTTATCAGCCAAATTTTTAAGAAAAAAATTCTCGAAATTGCATGATTTAACATTGCTCTTATGGGCGAGAGCCATTATTTAGCTTTTGTTACACAAATTTCGAGGNCCATCTCAATCCCAACTAGTACGGTGGAGAATTCCTCGTAGGTCAGGTGACGGGAGCCCACTACTCGTCGAAGGTGGCCTTTGACTGACTTGACGGCGGCTTCCTAGAGTCCGCCGAATTGTGGAGCTCCAGGGGGGATGAAGTGCCAAGCGATACCTTGCGAAGCGAGAGAGCCAGCAACGAGGTCCCAGTCGATCTCCGCAATTTGTAACGCCTCGCGCAGCTCCAGATCAGCGCGGCGAAAGCAAATGGCATTGTCGCTCCAGAGTTCAGAGGGTCGACCACGACGACCGGTGAACCGAGCGAGAGCGCCCAGGAAGGCGGCTGTGGAGAGATCACCGACGAGCTCGAGGTGTAGGGCCTTTGTCGTCATGCACACGAAGACGGCGATGTAACCCTTAGTAGTGCGGATGCCTCGTCCTTTTAACGCCAGTACTGAAAAAGGCCGGGCGTAGTCGACACCGGTGCGGCCAAAAGTGCGGGAAGGTGTGACTCGTGAAGCTGGTAAGGGGGCCATCATCTGGGTCGCGGAGTGAGCCTGGAGTCGGGAGAATACGACGCACCGTCGCAATTGAGCCTTGATTCTGCGTGGGCCACCGAGAATCCATGCACGCTTGGCCGCGTAGGCGCTAGTGACCCTGTATCCGCCGTGAAGAGCTCGAGTATGGGCCCAAGAAAGGACCAGCGAGGCGAGCGATGAGCCTCCGCTAAGGATCGGTGGATGCCGCTCGTCGTAAGGTAGCGAGGAGAAACCCAGCCGCCCGCCGACGCGCAGAACGCCGTTGGTGTCGAGGAAAGCCGCAAGAGAAGTCAATGGGTTCCCTTTTGGCAATCGCTCGCCGTTCTGCAAACGCGCGCGCTCTTCGCCGAACGTTTCCGATTGGCTTAAACGGACACAGGCCAGGAAGGTATCTAGAAGCTCGGCGGGAGTCAGTGATGAGAGCACCGGCAGGACAGGTGGGCGACGCAACTGGCGCCGGACCTACCGACGAGTGCGCACGAGAACGACGAGTAGAGTGTGAAGCTAGGAATA
Organism: Copidosoma floridanum; assembly: GCF_000648655.2. Next base: position 704,088 of record NW_019379501.1, on the reverse strand, counting down.
TCGTTCAAGTATGCTCGGCTCAGCCAGACGGGTGGCGTAGCAGGCCAACGGCAGGGGTGTCACCTCTTGAAGTGCTTCCTGGGGCCAGGCTCGGTCGTTGTCGGCGAGCCACGGCGGACCGTCCCACCACAGGAGTTGTTGTCTAAGACCGAACATGTCCGCGCTTCGAGTGGCCACGTCGGCTGGATTGGACTGCGACGGCACGTACCGCCAGGCGCTCGAGGGTAGCGTGTCCTGTAACTGGGCCACGTAGTTGTCGACGAGGGCGTTGTTGGTTGGCTGATCGGAGCGAACCCAGTGCAGCACAATTTGCGAGTCGCACCAGGCATGACAGTGCTCAATCGGAACTGCTAGTTCTTCGGCCGTCGAGCGCAGAAGCTTAGCAGCCAGCAGGGCGGCGCAGAGCTCCAAGCGAGGAATGGTCATCCGGGCCACGGGCTCGGCCATTGGCTTAAGAGTACGGATGGGCGCCAGCTTCGTGCGAGCGAGGAGAATGTGGCAGCGGACAGAACCGTCCGCGGCCTGGAGTCTAGAGTACAGGACAGCAGCCATTGCGCGGCGGCTGGCATCGGAAAATACGTGCAGGTGAATGTCCGCTGACGCGACCGTTCCGATCCAACGAGGCAAGGATACACCGGAGATGGCTTGGAGCTCGGCGGCAAAGGCAGTCCACCTTTGAATCATGGACGACGGAGCAGACTCGCCCCAGTCCAGGTTGGCTCGCCATAAGTCTTGCAGTAGGAGTTTGGCGTTCAGCACGATCGGCGCAAGCCAACCGTATGGATCAAACAGGCCCGCGAGCGCTGCGAGCATGGTTCTCTTGGTGGTTTGGTGCTGTATGAGGGGAGGTGTTAGCAGAAAGCAATCTGACGGTGGGTCCCAGCTCACACCGAGCTCACTAACGAGACCTTCGGCGCCAAGCTGACACCAAGTGGGCCGCAGGCGCACGTCGTCGGGGAGGTCGTCCAGCAGCTCGGGCACATTGGCTACCCACTTGCGCAGAGGAAACC
>NW_019379501.1:672263-694066 GCF_000648655.2 Copidosoma floridanum | reverse complement strand
TTAAGGTAGTCTATCACCCACCACTTTTTAACTTCGGTTTCTTTAAAAAAAATATATGTTATGTATTAAATTTTTGTTCGGAATACGTTATGAAAAAATATTCTTACCTTATTGGTTTTTGAGATAATAATGTTACAAGTTTAAAACTTTAACACAGGTTACAATGGGACTTTTCGAATACAGGCAAAAAGAGCTACTTGAGGAGGTTCAGTCGTTTTTGAGGAGATTTATTCACTCACTGAAAAAAATTAATGTTGTACTTTTCTATGCTGGAAGTACATGTGAATTTTTTCAATATTCCTTATCCGCCAAGTTTTCATGAAAAAAATTCTCGAAATTGCATGATTTAACATTGCTCTTATGGGCGAGAGCCATTATTTAGCTTTTGTTACACAAATTTCGAGGCTAGAAATTTATTCATAATGAGAAAAAAGTTTAAATGGATAGCTTAACTTCTAAGGAAGATTCTCGTATCAAAAAATGTGCACCTTATCAGGCATTTGGAAAAAATATCTGTACAAACCTAAGAAAAGGAAAAGTCTCGAGCAGGTCTTATGCTAAGTGTATAGAAGAGAATCGAGTATCGTCTGCTGTCAGCTGGTCTTTTCACACGGAGCGAGACATCTTTACAAAAAAGTTTTTTTTAATCAAACTATTGGAAACAAGCTGCTTTAAATTATATACCGTAATTTGTTCATAACATTTATTGGTTTAACTTTTGAGCACTGATGAGTTGAACACAGTTAAATTAACAGTGATTCAGTAGGCGGACGTTTTCATGCACGGTTAGTACAACTCACTTCAACACGGTGTCTTATGGGAGCCTCCGTATACCCGTTAACCCCCTCCCCCCTGGGAAAAACAACCGAACATCCTTAAGTAACTAAGAAAATTCTGAGAAATATACCATTAAAAAATTTACAATTCGTACTGATTTTTACAATTTTCAAACTGTTGGGTTACTCGTATAAACATAAAGTAGTGATTCGTTTAACAATTGTCATGTAACTTGTCTGCTGCATACGTGAATGTCTCAAATATTTGGCAACAAAGCAGCCGCATATATATAGCCATATGTGAATGTGTGTACAACAAATGTATGACGACTATGACGAACTGATCAACACTGTTGCCATATCTCAGAACGTGATAATAAGCCTTTTCTACATTTAAGCGTTATGCGTATTTTGAATGCACTGACAGATGATGCATTGTAGGTAGGCCTGTGGGTGATGGACTGCCTTAAAAAATTTTTTTTTACTTGTGTTAGCTATGACATATAACAATGAGTAATTAATAAAAGGGTGTGCATGTTTAATTTTATATGTCTAGGTTAATGCTTGGCCAAGCTATATATAGTCGATTTTTTATAGAAAATCGTTGTTTGGGCTATTTAATTTGTTTATAATTTTATTAATAAATCTTAACCCTTGCTAATAATAATATGTGCTAATAATTTATTGATAACCGAGTATACATGTTTAATTTTATGCGTCTGGGATCATGGTGGGCCAAGTTACAATCGAATTTTTCATTAAATCGATATTTCCCCTATCCAATTTGTGTACAACTTTAAAATTTTTCTTACTGATATTGGCTATTACATTTGCCAATAACTAATTAATACAAGAGTATGAATGTTTTTTTATTTTAAAGTATCTGGGATCATGCAGGGGCAAGTTTTTAGTCGATTTTGTATAGATAGTCGATATTTCGCTTATTTCATTTGCTTATAACTTTTGTAAAAACTTTCGACTTGTGTTCACAATCATATATATCTATGACTTATGAATCAAATAGTATTTTTAGTGAATATAGCTGGAATTCCAGCAAGATTATTAATTTCCAGGTACCAATACACTAATTTACATACAACAAGTCCATGTAGATTGTGAAAACTTTGTTAGTGAATTTTCACGGTGTCCTGGGTAGATTTTTAGTCTTTTTCAGCTGGATTTCCATGTCGATACTAGGTGATTTATATGTTTACCTTGAAAGCTCTTGAGCTATTTCCAGTTGAATTTTGACGATTATATAGGTGGGTCTAAAACGCATTCAACCTTTATTCACACATCGATTTAAGTAAATTGTATACGTTTTACAAGTCAAATTCAACATTAATCTTATTTCATGATAGCCTGAGCATATTTTAACGCTTTTTAGCTTGATTAACACGTTAGCCTGGATGGATTTTAAACTATTTTCAGGTACATATCTACATTGATCCTGGTGAATTCTTCATATTTTTTTAGCTGTGCTTCTAAAATAACATGATTAGTAGATAAATTAGGCCGATACGAGCACACGTCCCCCTCCCTGCCCACGTGCGCGACCGTGCGCGGACAGCCACGACTCTACACAAAGCGCTAGGGGTTGTGTACAGCTTCATTCTCTCTGGTTAGCCTGTAGGAGAGAGTGTTGTTTTGTATGTATGGATGAGAGTCTCAACCATACGCTCATTTCTGTGTGGTATTACGAATAAGTGTTACCTCTCCAAGATAATATATGTACACATCTACATGTTCATCTACATACATATATAAATACTTACGTACGATGCGAGTATGTATATACTTTTATAAAGATTTTTAATTTAAAATTTATAATGTATNGTACGAGACACTTACACAGATACACTAATACATTCATAAATCTGGGCTGGTGGGCCCTAATGCTCTCTAGATAAAGCGTTTACCGTACATTCCTCATTTGAGCATAATGATTAGAAAACTTTATAATAACTATTTCGTTGCATTTATTCTTATTTTTTAGAAAATTTATTTTGAACCACAATTTACAAAGTATGAATTACATTGTTCTTTAATATTTATGTGTACAGCTCTTTATTATCATTACTTTCATATTCCCATTCTGTATATAAGTAGAACTTTTTCATGCGTTTGACATTGTGAAGAGCACACATGGTTTTGTAAGCTCCATTATGATGAGGACAACTGGTAACCTGTTTTGGGAGCTCAAACAAAGGATAATCTGTCATATCAGTCACTTTAAATCCAAATCTGCATTCACAAAAATTTTGATGGCATCTTTAAGGTTCTCTCGTAGAATATTCCCAATCTCAGTGTACTTTATATTGCCTGAATTTCAGGCTAGTCCATGATAGTTACGTTTATGATATTAATTTTGATCTTTATATTTCTGTTAATAATTTATGACAAGCAAAGGGTGCTTTGAAAAGATACATTTATACTTCGGCATCGTTTGGATGGACCGGTAAAATAGCTAATTCTTTAAACACGTAATCATTGCCAGGTTTTTTAAAGACTTGCATGTCTACGATACATTCCATTTTATCTTTTTTTTTTTGTATATAAAAACCTTAAATTATTATTTGAATCGTTCATAATTTTCACGTTTAGGAAATGATGATTTATTAGTTAAAAACTTTTCTGTTGAATTTTTCAGCCAAGATTTTTTATTTGTGTCATCATCATCATCATCCTTGGTTGAAAGTTTTTGATATTTAACATCAGTGGTGAATTTTTTGATGGTTGGCTTATGAGACATGTTGATCAATAAATTACTTTTTCGGCAAGTTGATTTTTTTTTATTTTAAAGGATTTTACAACAATTATGATCTTTTGATTTTTGCCTAGCTTCTCTTTCTTTCCATTCCTCAGCATGTCTCTTCTCAAATTTTTTCCACTCTTCTTGCCTTCGCCTATTCTCTTCCTTTTTACTAGTCACACTGCTCTGACCTTTTTCCATGTTTTATAGCCTCACATAAGTTTTTTGACATCCCCACTCATAGGACTGTACTGAACGATACTATCATGTAAAATTAAGCAGTAAGCTGATGTATTATTAGGAAAATTGTCGTGAGATTCGAATTCTAATTGCACATCTATGGGAGCATTCTTTAACGACTCATTTTGTTTAGAACAGTCAAGGACAATCAAAGGTACAGCATGTTGAAATTGATATTTGCTTAACAAAAGTGCACGATCTTTACCATAATATGAATTCTGAATTATGAAGTTTGCATACATGTCATATCACAATACAAAATGATTGTTATATTGATATTAAAATCCCCATAAGGATAATATTATGAACTTAAATACAGTTTTACATTTCTTACATTACAATGATGAAACTGGCTAGCATTAATACCTCTTTGATTTTTACGATTTGTCTGAAAGGCTAGTATAACATAGCGCGACTTTTCCAACTGATTGGACATCTTGACCATCCATATATGTTTCGATATAGTAGGTAAAAGTGGATATTCATAAAGTTCCCAAGTTCGATAGCTCATAGATACAAATTTATCTTTTTGCAAATAATTAAGTAGACGAATTTTATGTGCATCGGACATTACAACGTAAGACATGAGCCATTCTAGTTTTAATATTAATATCTTGATGTCTTCCCAAGTTTCCAGTCCATTAGGTTCTGCAGCAGGAATTTCACTTTGTGAAACTGTATTCAAATCATTTCTAGATCTTGTGAGTATAAGTTCATGCTTTACATTAACAACTATTTTACGATAGTCTTCAGCAAAACAAAAAATCATACTGAGAGGAATCAAAAGATCAAAATAGCCATTATTATTTGTTAGATTAAGTTCATTTGAAGTACCAAGCCAACCATCATTTTCTGTTAATACGTCTTGATCAGGATTGAGCGTTAGCCAGTTTTTAATGAGAGTTGTCGAACCTAAATTTTTACACTTATCTATCTCTATAGCGTTAATCTCATACCTTATTTCTTCAAATAGATGAAGGATAGCATTGTTTACTAATTTAGTATTTTCAGCCGTCAAAGTACCATCTGCTTTGATTACCCTTCCATCAATATGTAAAAAACTGTGGGATGGTAGCAGGCATAGGTCTTGATGTTGAATTGATATACGAATTTCATCACTATTATTATATGTTGATGATGCATATGGTTGATGAGCATGAATTTTATAGTGCCCGATAGACTCATCAAACTCAACGGGGGACTGAATGCTTAAAATTTCATCCATCTTAAAGGTAAAAAATTTGAATATTAGTTCACACTTTTTATTTTGAAGCCAAGACTTTTAAGAAACTGTATATTTTGATCTATCAATTTTTGATCCTTCTGTTGTCCTTTCTGACGTCTTGACGATTTGAAGGCTTGCCGTTGACTGAACGCAAAAGTACATGTCAAGCTGTTTACATACTTTTTGTGATTATAAATGATACTCATTACGATGAAGGTTTAATGTGTAATGTTATCGTGATGACTTCTCCACGAAAATTGATTAAATTACCATCTTGATCAACTATGCGTAGTTGTAAGTGATCTATGACTCATCCAATGACAGGTAAGTAGATTATTTGTGATGAAACTTCAATAATTTTATATCCTGGTGGTACCACAGGAAAAAATAAATGAATTGTATGAACTTTTTTTCCATTTATACAAGCTTCACTAGTGATGCTGCACTCAACTCGTAATGCGTTAATCTTGCGAATGGATACAAATAAGTCAGAGTCATGAGTTAAGTTATCTTGTAGTAATCGTTCACTAAAACCTAGTAGTTGCCCTATAGAATGTTTTGGTCTGAAATCAATAGTATGACTACACCTAACAACACTATGAAGCCTATTATTATTTAGCTTGATACTGATACTTATATCTTTCGGTTGTACCACATTGACTAAAAATGACCCAATATCTTTAATTTCATAACTGCCATTTGGAATAACTACTACTTGATCACCCACGTAAAATTTATTGTTATTCATATCAATATTAGTAATTGAATTGAACGTTAGGAGTTCTACTAAACCAAAAACATATTTGTGTTTTGGTGATAATTCAATAGGTGGAAAATATTGCGCCTCTAGGGTAGAAGAAGTACCAGACAAACTAAGCGTTAATGTTTTTTCCATGACCGTCAATGTAAAACTAAGATTTTTTTTACTATTTTAAGTGCTTATATATGTTTTGATAAAAACTTTAAGCACAAATGACCGCAGTTGTAAGAGTTAAATTTTTGATATCGTTTGTTATTATACTAAACTGTATCAACACCCAAATACAAAATTAAATCAATAGGTAGCTGCAAATCTCCAAAACTGTCATAATAAACAACATTCTACCCATATTTTCGATACGCCACCTATTAAGTTCCAGGTCCATTCGTGTCGTCAAAATTTACTGTAGCAATTTCACGATACCATGGTCCATCACTTGGTAAGTCGTTTCGCATAAATACTCCACGAAAAAAAGAAATTTTTAAACTCTTAGAGAGTTTTGTTAAATCTACATTTGTTAAAGCTCTTAAAGGTAAATTTACTTTTTGTTCAGACCTTTACCAAATGGCTTTAAATATACTCCCAATCTAGTCTTATGAGGCTTAAGATAGAGACCTTTTTCTAACGCAATAGCTTCCATAGTTTCATTATGTCTTTGATTTTCTTCTAGTTGTTTTTTTGCAGACTTAGCCGCGTTAACGCTCTTTATAATTCCTGCAATACCATTTGCCAAAGCGCCAGTTGCACTCAAGCCAGCAAATAAAGGAATCAGAGGTAAAGCTCCACCAACTCGAGCAGGAATGCGTAAAATACGAGGAATCTTAATACTTTTTTTACCACCACACATTTTAACTACATTGCGAGCACCTTTTAAAGCACTGCTGATTACTTTACGTGCATTTTTGCTCTTAGTATTCATTTGATGCGAGGCAGCTTTAATAACTGTATTCATAGTAGTTTTTATTTTCTTTTTATACTGCATTTCTTTTTTTAACCTCTTTTCTTTTTCTTTTTCTGTTACAAACCTATACCTAATTTACTCTTATACTTCATTGCACCTGTTACCAGAACAGGAGCTGTTTTTTCACCAATACTCGAATCTGAAGCCTTAACTCTTTGCCAAGCTCGCTCAGTTAAAATTTTATCTGCTTTGTTTCTAGTCTCAAGATCGTATCGATTTTTCAAATAAGCTATATCATGCTCTTTGCACGCCGCATCCAGAGGATTTACTCCAAGATCACCTCTAGCGAGGCGTTCCGTAAGTTTAGTACCTGGACCACAATACTGATAACCTGGCAAATGAATTTCTACAGGTAAAGAATTTATGATTTTATTTACAAGACCATATCCTCGCTTACAATGTATGACCATTTCACTTTGAAGGTTGGGCTGTGACTGAGTTTTGCGAAAAAAAATATGTATACTTATAGTCATCAGATCAGTTGCAATGTAGCCATAGTATAACATAAAAATGCAAGAGTATAAAGGGCAGTGTCATTTTATCTCACAGTTCAATTGTAACTATTACGTCATACAGCACAGATATGAAATTTGAAGAACAGTCTGTAACATTGCAAGTTCCAAATTTTTATGCTATTGTAAAACAAGAAAAGCGTGTAAATTGGCATGGTAAGCTCCTTCCAGATAGTATTCGTGCTGTATTTTGTGGTCCATCTAACTGTGGTAAAACCAATAGCTTATTAGCATTAATAGTACATCCTAATGGACTGAAATTTGAAAATATATACGTATATTCAAAGTCATTGAATCAACCCAAATATACATTTTTAAAAGAGCTATTAGAATCTATAGATGGTGTAAAGTACTTACCTTTCAGTGAACACAAAGCAGTAGTCTCACCAGATGATGCCTTACCAAATTCTATTATGATTTTCGATGATATAGCTTGTGAAAAACAAGATAATGTAAAAGCCTTTTTCTGCATGGGAAGACATAAAAATGTAGACTGTTTCTATATTTGTCAGTCATATGCTCAAGTACCAAAACATCTTGTGAGAGACAACGTAAATTTTTTAGCTTTATTTCGTCAGGATGACGTTAATTTGAGACATGTGTATAATGATCATGTAAATTCAGATATGCCATATACTAAATTTAAAGAGTTATGCTCTAGCTATTGGAATGATGATCGGTATGGATTTATTGTTATAAACAAGGATGTACAGATAAAAAATGGTTGACATGGAAAAGGCATTAAAGCATCACTATGCATGAAGGAGAAAAAGACATACTTAATCAATTAGTAAAGGCAAGAGAAGCCGTGAAAAAAAAGCACAGACAGTTAAAGTTTGGAAAACATGAAATTGAAAAAGTCCTAAGCGAAACTTTTAAACCAACAACAGATCCTTTGAAGGAAATTGTTACTACAACCAAGAAAAATAAAAGAAATTCATCTGTATTCTATAGCTACCTAAATAACGATAAAAATAAAGATGTTACGAAAACAAAAACTAAAGAACCACCCAACGATGATAATAGCACAGTGTTCGAGTCTGCTGTCAGTGAAAATTATAATAATATGAATGAAGATACTGATGAAATGAATAAAACTATTCAAAATATGACTTAACAAGAAACTCATATTTGCAAATACTTAATAATGATCAAAAAAAGTTATTGGATTTGATGTATGGGGTACGAAAAGAAAATAGAACAAATAAATTTGGGAATTTACCAATATACTTTGATAATAATAAAATTACAATGGACAAACTCGAATTTCCAATGACTGACGGATTAATCGAGCTACTAATAAAAAAAGCCGAATACGAATTTTACAACGGAAGAGGATTTGCAAAATATTATATGCTTTTAATAATTTCGAGTGTTCATAGAAGAGGATTTGATAAAAATGAACCTATTAAGCAACATAATAGTCATAAATTTAATAAAATTATTGCTCCTATGTTCGCTGGCGTCCCAAGTAAAATCGGATGATCATTATTACCACAATACATCAATTATTGCTACTATTAATAACTACTAATTATTTTTTCATTACTACGAGGCATGTTAAAATTATTATTGATAGGAAAGTTCCATGTGTCGAATTCTACGATATTTTCATACCTTCATCTTGAATGCTTGTTGTAGGGCCCGTTTCTGTTACACCTTTACCTTGGACGTTTATTGCAAGGCCTGCTTCTTGCGTACTTTCTGGTATAAAAATTGCAGGTTCATTTTCGAATGCCTTGACTGCTGCTGTCACTTCTTGCTCCCTGTCAGCCACAAAAACTTAAAGTTCATCGGTAAATATTCTCTCCACCTCTACTATTTCCAAATGATCATGAAGAAATTTTACGGTAGTTTTGAGTAAAGCCACAGCTGCCTGAAATTTTTGTTTTTCAGGGGTTGTTAACTTGCAACTCTTACTCAAAGTATCAGCATCCTTCAATGTTACAACACTACAATCTAACAATCTTTGAATTCTAGCAGCATTGACTTTACTTTCAACAACTTGTTGGTATGATTGCCACAGGCAGGTAGCCGAATCCTTGAAATTCTGTACAGTAGCCATAACTTCTTGCAGTCGGAAGCTTAGTAATCGAGTCACTGGGTTAAAATGAACTGCTCTGTCAACGTAAACTCCTGTAAATACCTTCAGAGTTTAGCAAAAAGCATATTTAAATAGGGGTGGGAAGCATGTGTGTATTTATGTGCGTATGCATGTGTATGAATGAGAGAAAGAGATGACTTAAGGTGGTGGTAAATATCTTACAAGAAGTCAGTACTACAGGTATGATAATATTATAGATATTAAAAAGGTATTAACATCAAACAAAAAGTTAATTAATGATTGCGGTAAAACTTTAAAAGAAGAGAAGCAATGTTTGTAAAAGTTTTTTTTCTTATCTAAAAAGAAGTTTAACATTATGTTAAAATAAAAGACTTGATATTAAAAAAATTAAATAACATTTATTACATTTAATAATACAGTTATATTCTTACACATGTTTACATTGTACTTACAAAATTACAAATATAATGTTCATTATTCAACTATATCTTTTTTTTACATTTATATTTTTTTTTCGTTTTCAAGAGTTTCTCTTTTTCTTTTCTTCTCTTTCGATTCCATCGCTTTTTTTTTTAGCTGGGCACCTTGACTCTTCTCTTTTTCTTCTAATTTTTTTCGATTATTTTCGATTATTTTCAACTGTGCCTTCATTATTTTTATGATTTTACCTGCCCTTATTTTTAACTCCTGCTGCTTTAGCAAGATTTGGACTCTTATATCCAGTTCTTGTTTATAATCTTCTGTCCATTCCTCAATATTCTCTGGCAGCGGTCGAATCGACAATGGTGACTGCTGCTGCTGGTGCCGATATGATAATGTTAGTGGTAGTGTTGGTGATAAAGATAGTGGCGGTGATTCTTTAAATGGTGATGGTAGTGTCGGAGCTGGTGGTAATGGTGGTGTTGATGATGGAGGAGGTGGCGGTGGTTGCTTGTACAGCTCCATCCACTTGCTCCATGATATAGGAGATAGTATATCCCTTACTTTTATTTCTTCTATTGTAGGTTGCATTAGAGGTACATCTTATTCTTTTATTGCTAGCACTTCTAATTTTTCTTCTGATTGTGTTCAATTTTGATGAGGTAATTTATTGTCTTCCTCTTCATCAAAGAGCCACCATAAAGGACCATCTGATTGAATTGGTGAAACTGGTGGTGGCAGCGGGATAAAATTTTTGCACACTTGGTCCAAGACATCTTTAAATAATACTGACATCTGCTCTGTAAAAAAATTTTTGAGTTTAAAAATGATGTTACATTATGAGCAAATAAAATTGGATAAACTAAAAAATATCAAAAGATACCTTTTTCTATCTTTATTGTTCTTTTTTCTTCTGCTGATCGATCTTTAGACCTTGATGTTGAATTTTGTCCTGAATGATAGGTCGATGTTGTCTTGACCATCGTAATGCTGTAAAAAAAAAAAAAAAAAAATAGGGATACGTTAATGAACACGGCATTGTCTATTATTTGAAAAACAAAAATACTTTTCATCTATCTGAGAAATGATTTAATTTTATAGTAAGAAGATCACGACCGCAGTAGAAAGTGAAAACATTCTTTCACGAGACGTCGTAGAAAGAGAAAATAAAAGAAATCTTTGTAATATAGATAACTTACCGTTGCTGCTGCTGGATAGGTCTCGTGGGATACTTTAGTCCTTGTAACTTTATGGCACACTGCTTGTTACTGCTTATTGTCGTAGCTATTTTCTTCCTAATGCTGATGCAGGTATAAGAGTTGTGTCGAGCTAAAACGAAAAAAAAATAATTTAAGTTTACAAAATAAACAAAAAAATTTAAAGGCAGTGTGAATAAAACATATGTAGAAGATGTAATGAATAACATGAGAGGAAAAGTAATTTTCACTTTGAGAATAAAAATAAATAAACGGTGAATGTGCCAGGAAAAATACTTTCACTCGGAAAACTTTTTTTTAGAAATATGGTTTTAGTTGAGCGCGACTAAGAAAAAGTAGAAAATAATTTATGAAAAGCAGTTGGTATCAAACGTATGTAGATTGATATGATAAACTATGAGAAAAAATATTTATAGTTTAAAAAAAGATAATTTCAGTAGCTACAGTAAAATGTGTCAGAAAAAAATATTTTGACTACGAAAAGTTTTAGTCAAGCGAGTATGAAAAAGCAGTAGAAATAATTTCAGAAGTACAGATTTGATTANTAATTTATGAAAGGCAGTTTGTATCACACGTATGTAGATGGATATAATAAACTGCGAGAAAAAAATATTTTTAGTTTGAAAAAAGATAATTTTAGTAGCTTAAGTAAAATTTGTCAGAAAAAAATTATGAAAAATATTTTCTCTACGAAAAGTTTTTCAGGAAGATAGTTTTAGTCAAGCGAGTTTGGGAAAAAGTAGAAACAAATTTGAAATACAGATTTAGTCAACTGTGTAAGGGAAAAAAAGAAAAAGATTTTATGGTTTTAAAATTGAGGCACTCTTACTTTTTCTGCATCAAATTTATGGACCACTTGAAAGCTGTTTCCTTTACTGCTGCTTCTGTTTTGGCTACCGTTGATATTTCTTTTTCTTCTGGAATTGAGCTCCTTGTTTGCTGTTTTTCTCTTTCAGGCTTGTTGCTTCCTTGAATGCTGTTGTAGAAGTGGGCAAATTTATTTTGCCACTCGAAGAAAATCAAGTGCATGACTAACTTGCGTACATACACATGTATGTATTAGGTGGGGGGGGGTTTATTTTGGATGTGCAATTTCCCCTACTCATGAATTTTCGTACAATGATGGTCCAATGGCTGCAAAACGCAGTTTTCCCCTATTCATGAATTTTTCCATATATAATGCTGTTTACATTTGAAGAAGAGTGATAGATACAGCCATAATTGTATCTTTTTCTAATACTACAATTTTTCGGCGTAGCTGTTCGACTGCCTATTTAAACGAGGTGTCAGTCCCTCAAAAATTCATTCTTTCATCGATATGGATTCTCGCCAAGTATCTTTTACATCGACGGAGCGTTTGGAAATGTAAGTCTGCAAGCAGTTGTTTGAGTCTTCACCAATCACCAACTCTCAGAATCGAGGACAAGTCGTCGCTGACCATCTATTGCTGCTACAACCTCATAACTCTCAGGATGCAAGGCCGCTCATCGCTGATCGCCTTTTTCCATCGCTGCCAGTTGAAGAAGAGCTGGGTGAATTAGTTGAATATTTGCAAAGTGATGACCGTAATGACGATGATTTGTTTTAGCAGAGATTGGCCGCTCACCCAATATCACCGTTATTACTCGGTGGACCCTTTTCACCAATAACACCTATAAGTCCTACTCCTTCATTTACGGTGGAGTTCGATGAGCAGCATGAAATCGCTAGACGTCAGACATCACCGCCACCTCCTTAACTGCCGCCCATAATTGACCTCACGTGGTCACCGGTAAAAAAATCAGCGTTATCAAAGACAACGTTGCCGAATGTTGACCCTATACCACCAGTATTACTAAATACACTTTTGCCGTTGATATTACCATCAAGCCCAACCCCTTCATTTACGGAGGAGTTCGAAAAGCAGCATACTAGTCATCGGGCAACATCACCGTCACCGCCACCTGCATCACCACCAATAATTGATCTTACATGGTCACCGGTCAAACAATTGGTGATGTCCAAGGCAGCGTCGCCAATAATTGGCCCGAATAGTGAAGTATTGCAGCCTCTGGATTTATCAACTAAAAACCTCAGTCTGCAAGATAATATGCCACCACCACCACCAGTTGAACTTAAAAACTCGACAACCGTCAACAAAAAAAGTAAGAGGAAGAGTGGCATCAATGGAGGGAAAAAGAAAAGAAAAGTGTGTCGAAGTATTATATAAAAAAAAAAGTTTGTCGAAGTATTGTATACAAATTTAATTTTATTAAAATGTTGTAAGACAAATATTTTTATTACTTGAAAAATAAACGGTAAAAAAGTTAGATAAAATTGGGAGAGGTAACACTTATTTGTCATACCTCACAGATATGAGCATGTGGTTGGGACTCCCATCCATACATACAAAACAAAACTCTCTCCTACAGGCTAACCAGAGAAAAGGAAGCTGTGCACAACCCCTAGCACTTCGTGTAGAGTCGTGGCTGTCTTCGCACGGTCGCGTACGAGGGCAGAGAGGGGGACGTGTGCTGGATTCGGCGTGTGCTCGCATCGGCCTAATTTATCTACTATTATTCTAAAGGCAACTTTAAATTTGAGGCTGAAAGCCCTTTTAGAAATCCTTACTGGATTCTGTGCCCGTTTACTGCTTTACAGTTTTTATGTCTCGTCAATTCATGTCGATTAAAAGTTTTACACATTCCAATTCACAAGTTACTGGAAAGCGCTGTTTCTTTGAGGCGGAAGTTTTATTTTATCGTCTTTTGGAGGTCCTAGGTTTAACTTTGGGCGACCCGGTTGCTGAACGTCAGATGATAATGAGATAATAATTACCTGAAATTTTGGCATGATATTCACCCAAAATTAACCTGAAATGCACATGACTGTTACCTAATATTCAGCTGACTGTCACCTGACATGCAGATGCTAATAATCAGCTGATTATCAGGTGAACATCAGGTAAATATCACGTAAAGATCAGGTAAATATTAGATGAGCTGTTTTAAAAAAAAATTTAAAGCAAAGCTCACCTGGTATTCACCTGATTTTCGGATGATATTTACTCAATTTTCACCTTATTATCAGCTGATTATCACCAACTGCATATCAGGTGATAATAGAGAACTTGCATGCAGCAGGATTCAGTCAACTAATACTTTATATTGCTAGCGTTATGTCAATTGAACATTTATAAGTTACAATATCACCAATAAATAGTGCATGGATCAAGAAATTAATTTTTTTCCGAGCACGTTATTCAAGCTCTTATTCAAATCGATATCACGTAACAGTGAAGTTAGAATTTCTGAATTTTTAAGGTTTATTCGACTTGCGATTGATGACGTCAGGTTTTGCTTTGAGATGTTATTGTTCTCCATTAGAATACGCTTCATTCGAAGCAGACTGCAGACTGTTTTTGTTTACTGAGACAGTTGTTGATACTTGGCGTATCAGTACCAAAGTTATCATGAATCCAGGATTTATTAAAGGAACATCCGAAAATCTACCAAAAGTAGATTTAGATATGATGTTAAATTTTATTTATTTCAAAGAGTGCCATGGAAGCATGGAAATGCGTTGCGTAAAAACTCAAAGATTCGTCGTATTTTAGTATATTGGATTAATTCAAGTTTACACAAATTTACTATAACATAAAGTAATGTAAATCATTTTGCAACTAAGTTTTTAGAAAAGGTTAAATTTTACTGTAACTATATGGATGATCAGAAAACCAAAAAATTATTTCAAAATACTTGTGCTTGTATACATACATTAAAATGATCCTCACAACAGTGACTAATTTTTCTCAATTTTTTTTCTGGATAATTTACAGAATCGCACCAAAGTTTTCTTTTTAACGGGTTGGTTGGGACGACTAAAAAAATCTTTGATTAATTCTTTGCTGTAGTATTTGTACACCCTGACGCAAAACAGTACTTGTACCAGTTAGAATTAGAATTAACTTATTTTTCGTTCATTTTCCAATCATTTGTTAGTTGACAGTTGTACATGTAACCTTATTTATACCTTGTATCAAATCATCCAGATAAACAAGCAGACGACACAGCTACCGTCTGCTTTTTATAGTAGTTTATTCGATTTCAAAGATCATCATTATATAACAAACGAACCCACATAATTCAGAAGTTCCTACGTCATGATTACGTTACATCGATATAAATTAGGTAAGGAATTTCAATAAATTATTGTATATATTTCAAAGGCTTAAAAAAAACTGTCTGGCAAGTTTACTTGTGACATTTTCAGTTATTGAAAAATATTAAATTGGAGATCATGCAAGTTTTCCACTATTTAAAATCCGGATGAATATTAGGTGAATATCATACCAAAAGGTCAGGTGATTGTCAGCCGATTGCCATCTGACGTTCAGCAGCTACGACGACATACTGTATACGTATATTCAAATGAGCAATTCAAATTTTCTCTACTTTAATTAACACTTCTGTAATATATAACAAAAAATTAAATTCTATTTAAAGCATTCACGTTGATTTTTGAAACAAATTTACTCAAACCAAGGTAAAAATCGGCTCGCAATTCAAGTAGTAGAATCCCATCTGGATTTGCGTCATGAAAAAATAAATGAGCAGAAAACATATATCTTGCTAAAATTTGAATTTGAGCTAGCAACATGTTATCAATGTTCATGTTTGAGCATCTAATTCAAAAAATTGTGTTACATATACATCACGTAGTGCAATGCTCTGTAGTGTAGGTACGACATTTTTGTAACATCAAACAGTGATTCATATGGTTTTATCAATTAAAGTCTGTGCTATGATAATTCCTAACATACTTCAATAACGACAAATAATATTTAATAATCTTACAAAATTTTTCGATGTTTTTCAATGAATCTTAAAAATTTTTTTTAAAAACTCCTAAATTCTCACAAAAATTAATCAAGAATATCGACTTTTATCACAAATTATCGAAGATTCATTTAAAAACTTATTTTATTATACTCTATCTAAAATAACTAACCCAAGGGAAGGATTATGCCGGGGTACCTACAGCTGATTTTTCACCGAAAATCGATATTTTTGTTCGTTTTATATGTCTGTAACTTTTTACCCGTGTTTACAATAAAATGTTCCAATAATTTTTATTTATCTTTGTTTAATTGCAAGTATCTAGGATTATGCTGGGCCAAGTGATGAACTATTTTACATAGGAATATAATTTTTTTTTTCCGTTTAATTTATTTATAACTTTGTTATGTGCCATTCACTGGCGTTTATTTAAGTTGAAATGCATTTCGTGTATCGTTGTTAATTGGTATGAGCTTTGGCTGGCCTTGATATTTGTTACTTTGTTGACCTATGGGGCCCCATAATTTATGTCATAATTTCACCTTTGGCTGCCCACTAACTCTTGCTACCCGTTTCCAGTTCATATTTTTTTAAACTTCAACAGTCTGTACATTTTTTCCTTGACAGTCTCTCTTGCTCTAACTAACAGATATAGAGCATCTTTTTCTTATTGATACATGATGTTGATGCTCCAATACCTTACAACAGGCTGTAATAAGCGCACTAGATATGCCCTAAATGTAGAGCAACCTTATCACAACATGTCTTGTAGTGGCTATTATGTATTTACCTATTCTTGTTTGTAACAGCAAATACATTTCGATCGTCATTCCTACATTTATAGCATTAATTTTTAAATTGAATGTATGGCATGTCTTAGTTTGAATTATCATTGTATACATACCCTTAAATAACTTAATTTTGATGAAATAAAAGTAAAAAATCAACGTTATCTCTTACAAAATGCTTTGGTGCTTGAGTGTATGACTGATAAAGATAGAAGCAGTCTACATTTTTCGCCTACCTATGCACAACAAGGTCTTAACATTTTCTTGTCTTCCACAAGCTATATCATCATAAATAACTATAGAATTTTATAAAGCAGTATCTGGCGATACTACAGGTATTATGTCTTTGCTAAAAGATAAAAATCTCATAACCTCTATTGGCTGCAGTAGCTTTTTTAAAACCCTGTACTTCGGCTGATGTAGTGACTTTGAATATACGTACACATTTTCCAACTTAACGTCATTGGAATGCACGATTAAAGCTAATAAGCTATTAATTTTACCACAATTAGATGGACCCTATAATAAAAATCGAATACTTTTGGAAAGTAATTCATTATGCCCAATATGATACTTTATTATTCTTAATAGCATCAATATTATGATCTTATAATTTTATAGTCTGCTCTTAGAACTATATGTCTTCGTTAAATAAAAAGTCAATTACAAATAACTAGCGGCCCCCCGTCTCGGCTTCGCCCGAGACTCACTAAATGAAACACCACAGTGTGTTGACATGTAATGTAAAACATTTTCAGTGAAAAATTATACATCTAGTTGAGACACTTCTCACAACAAAAATCTTCTAATTATAAATATTTTGGTTTGGAATCCATACAGTTTATTTAGCCAAATAATAAGCTACAAAAATTAAAAAAAATATAATTATGCTGAAAAGTACCGTGCGTTCCTTAAACCATAAAATAATTATTGGCCATAAGGGGCCATTGATTTGCAGTTTCTCCCATACAATTTACGAAAAGGGCTATTTTTTAAAGCTGTAAAGATTCAAAGCTCACAAAAATTTATCATTAACAAATTTGTTTCTCTTATCTCACAACTTTATTACCAGAGCCACAAAGTCCTGGAGCTTAATCTCTACGTTATCTATCGCAACAAAAATACAAATACATATTCTACCTATTTAAAAATCTAAAAGATTCAAGAGATTACTATCAGGGTTATAGTAAAAAGCTGATCTCTCAGTTAGTAAATTCTTTCGTCATTTTCTTGACGCCTACAATTGTATTCATAAGATGCATTTGAAGTTTTCCTTCTAATTCGACTTCTTGTGACTTTTGGCATAGTTGAGACTCTTGTGAGCCCTAAAGGCTATTTTATTCAACTTTATTAGGTTGTAACATATTTGTTGGCAAAGAAAATCAACGTCCAATGAACCTGAAAAGGACCGATGAGCTTCTTAAGTAAAGTCTTTCTTGACCGAAGTTTCCAGCAAACGTGACTGCCTGAATACCTCAGGGTTTGAAGCTTTGGAGCTAGTTGTAGAGCTTTTTCCCAACGTCTCCTGATATAACGTCGAAGACGGTGTCTAAAGCACCTTTTTTTCAGACTCAGTTGTTTTGGTGATCTAAGGTGAAAAGGTTGGTTCGGGATGCTTGCCCGTTGGTAACTGTCCCGTTGGCTCACGTTTATGATTTTTTCTTCATAGCTGTTAGGTTTTTCCAGCACAGACCTTGGAGAGGAAACGTGATTTCTGGTTGAATGCTTAAAGTTGAGAGGGTAATATAGGATCGTCGGTCACCGGGGTTCCCAGCCTTGCTACGAACAACTCTGCTCGTGACGTCTGCCAGTGAATGACTGACTTGGTTTAATAGTGGCCGGCTTTACATAGTCTTTAAGTTGACGAATTGTCTCCGGAAATTGTAGTAAAAATGTTTTAGCTGACAAGATAATTTAAACTTAGGTGGCCCTTAAAATAACCGATAAGATTGATAGTTAAGTAGGAAACTTAAATACTCATAATGGCCCCGAAAAGGTCTGGTGGTGAAACTTGTAGCTATTCCTTATTATTATTCTTGATGATGAAGAGCCAGCTGCAGGTAGCTTGGCGCTTATCCCTTGAGTCTCTGTGTACGGAGACCGTACAGAAAGGAAAGTACGATGCTGACCAAAGAATATCTCGTCATCAGGTCGTTTCCCGGATAACCAATCGTTCATCAGTAGTCAGGAAAGAGGGCCTGGAGAATATCTTCTCTGTAGATATGCCGTTGGAACGACAATTAAGGAGGCCAGGCTGCCCGTACTCTTCAGGGCTGTCTTCCCTGCATGGCTCGCATTTGAAGTAGAAAATTCTCTGACGGCACCAGGTCGGATGGTTGAACGGCCACCAAGCTCTGAAGTGCTAGAGCAGGTTGTGCTCTGGCTAGAAACGTTTCCTGGTATTCCACTGGAGATGTTGACGTTCCGAACGCCTGTTTTTCCGTGGGACTCGTTTATTTTGGGGGGGATCCAGATTAAAAACCGATTTATTTCGCTTGCCCATGAAAGAAGAGTGTCATCAGTAGCCGGGATGGCCAGCTGCACGACGGATTCCTCTGTTCTTGGTGTATTGCTGATGATCGACTACGATGATTGTCTTCTCGATGGGGCTTCTTATAACTACTCTTCACTATCTTTGGTTGCGGGTGGCTTCAATGTTACCTCGACGCCACCTAGCGGATCCTACTGAACTAAATCGCAAAGTTAGCTTATTTTAGCAAAACTTTGAGCTTATTTATCGCTATTGTTATTAACTTTTTCAAGAAAAAAACTATGCGAAAACCATCTCGGAATTATGAAGAATCAGTATGCAAAATTTCAGCAAAATAGGTTCAGTAGCTTTCGCGATTAGCGATTACAACGGTTTTAGCGACTTTACTTTATATATTAGTAAGATTTTTTTATTTAACTGTACAGAATAAGAGAGAACACGGCCTTGTCCATAAAATCATAAATTTTTTTAAGCGTAGAGCTTCATTTGCTATGCTAACACTATTGCAGCCCCGGTACTAAGCTTGTTGAACGTTTCGTTAGTGTAGATCCAGAAGTTAATCTGCTGGATGCAGCGTGCGAGGAGAATAATGCAGCGTATTCAAAAAATTAAAAAAATTTAAAAGCTAGACATAAAACAAATACAATTTTTACGGAGAAGGCTGTGCAAAGAGTTAAAATTAAAGATTCAAATTTGGTGAAAAAGTAGCAGCTGCCCTAGAGACCGGTGCTATGAAGGTCAAAAGAAAACTAGGTATAGGGTTGAAGCAGGAGAAGAAACAGGATTTTAATAAAAGAAAAAAAGCGTAGGTTGAAGAAAAAACAACGTAGTTCTTCAAGTACAGTACTTACAGCTGCCTTGCAAGACATGAATACTAAGAGCAAAAGAGCTCGAGAACGCATTAGTAGTGCTTTACATGGAGTTCGTAGCAGGGGCGGACTGAGAGTATGAAAGGGCTCAGGAATTCTAGAAATCCAAGGGTCTTTACTTTAAAAAAAACTTAACGCATAATTCAATTTTTGTTAATGTATTAACTAGTCACAAATTGAGATTACTAAGAAAACCTTTATTACAATGACCTATTTGCAATCTGCATTTATTATATTAATTTTTTTTTATTGGTATTGGTAAATTTTCTTCTATTTTGAATTACCTTTTCTCTAAATTTCTACCGTACACAGTTTTTACAACGAAGTGGGAATGAAACACTGCTTTGATTTGGATACAAGAGTCATAGTACAGCTTGCATGGAAATAAAATGTTGGCAAAACTGTGACAAAAATTTTGTTGGAAAATTGTGGCTGGACCTATGGCAAACGTGTAGAAAAACTGTGGCCAAAGACGTGGAGTAACAATTTTCCGAGATTTTCCAGAAAAAAGATTTCAATACAAGAAATGGCTTGTTTACATAAAAAAACAAACATGAATAATTTTACGGAAAATATTGCATTCCGCTATTAAATTAAAAAAAAAGTTGAACCTGTGTATATTCCTCAATTAAATCTTTAGTTCATCAAAAAAATTAGAGGCAAGTGCCTTTTATTAAATTTTATTATAATCAAAATAGTACCGATCTCATGCAAAATTAAATATTAATTCTTTAAGCTAAAAAATACAATTGTGAACTAAAATAAATGTGTCTACGTTCATAACGAGTACTTTTAATGCTGCTACTACGTGATGACGAATTAGAACGGTGATGTCGGCTTCTTTTTTTAGTTTTTCATTCGCGACTGTTACTCCTCGACCGGCTTGAATAATCATTTTGCGCTCTATTTTTGTGCATATTTTTGGTGCAACTAATCGACTGCAAATCCATGGAGTCATGGCTACAATTGCTTGATCGCTTTGGCAAACTTAACTTGTATTTTCGTTGTCGTACTCGCCGGTTTTTATTTTATATAACCTCATTATCATTGGTACTTCTTTCAGAAATATTCAAATTCTTTACAGTCGTGAGTGTTTTTTTCTTGGGATCTCTCACAGTAGAACATTCACTTTTTATGCAATCTTGAAAAAAATCATATTCAACTACTTTTGATGATTTTTTTAAAGTATTCTAAAATATACATTTTCTATTAATTTTTTTATTTTTCAATTTCTTAAGAAAAAAAGGCAAGTAAAAATTATTTACTGTAAATGGTCGCTTTGATATCATCTGGAACTCCTTGGCGATTTTTATTCTCAACTGCAACTATCTCACGTAAATTAGACTCGCCTACCTATGCTAACATAAATCTTCCTATCATTTCGAACGGTCTATTGTGGAATCTGTTGGCATCGTCAAGTTTTACTGCATCAATAAACGTTCCAGTAGCTTCTCCAATCTCTATATCCTTTTTTCATATGATAGACAAGCTCTAATGTTCTCTATCTTAATAAAAACTTTAAGTTTTATTCTCCTTAAAAAACATTTCAATTTTATTTTTGTATTTTTGTACTTGTGTCTTTCCGTTTTAATCTTTCAGCCGAAATTATCCGTTCTTTCTCTTTTTTTTAGCAAATGCAGTAAATCCATGTCAACTATTCATGTGTAAAAAAAATTCATTTGAATCAAAGCTTAGTTTTTTTTTCAAATACAACAATTATTTCAGTAAAATACTTACAACTTTTTAAAACTATTTTTTCATCAAGTTGTGTACTTTCATATGTTACAAAAACTTTTTCGTTCCATTCCTTTTCTTCCCATAAATCTTTTTCACCAACGATGTATAATTCATTCAATTCTTCAAAATAAACCTACATGCACAATTTTCGTTTAAGTTAGAATTTCTGAATT
>NW_019379501.1:630310-671323 GCF_000648655.2 Copidosoma floridanum | reverse complement strand
AAGAGTCACTTTTTAGTTGTAATATGGGGATGAGCAATAATAACTGGAGAAATTATATTTTATTGAATTGATAAAAATGTGTAATAAAAAACTAAGTAAACATTATGATTGCTTAATATTTATTTATAGATGAAACAAAATTTTCATGTACAAGTAAAACTTTTTTTACAGTTTCATAACAAAATTATGTCACTTGAAAATTTTCACAATATTTGTTTTTTCGTGCAAAGAAAATAGCCTCGCTTCTAATTCTTGACGAGATAGTGCAACCGTGCTATAATATTTTAGCATTCCCTTAATCGTTATTGCTCTTAGAAATCTGTCTGACACTATTTTTTTTCTTCTTCGTAATCATCATTTGTAGAATAACGATAAGTAATATTTGGCAGTGATTCTATGGCCTAATCAAAAATTTCTCGCGGCGTTCGAATGGGATTGTTAATTCTCTGAAGACTTGCTCTGGTAGCTAGTCGTTTTACAGTCCCACCTATTCCGTCGCATGGCCCCTTTCCATGTGAAGTGGGGAAAAAATGCCACTCTGCTGCTATCTTAAAGTCTTCAAAGTGATAAGTGAGATTTATGAAGTTCTTTTTATTTTTATACCATCCACTCGCACCGTCAGATATGTATATAATTTAATTAACACACGGTAAATTTGTTTTAATAAATTTAGTCAACTGCTTTTGATATAGATAAACGGCAATAGTGTCGTGATATAGGCATTCAGAAATGCAAACAAAACTTGAAATTTTTAATTCATCCAAGTCATTCCTATAAGAAATTGAAAATGAAGTCAGAGAGTTACCTGATTGTTGTTACAATGTATACCCTGAACCAAATTTTGAATTATGAAAGCATAATTTTTTGTGGATTCGGAAATTATGATACACTCCTTTTTTCTCAGTTTATTTTTCATCTTATTTAAAGAATCCCTTTGATTGTTAACCAAAAATGAATGAATCAACAGTTTTTGCAAACCTTCACTTAACTTCTTTAAACATTCATCAACTAGAGGTATTAGGGTCTGCAATGAGGTTCTTTCAACCGTAACCCATTGTTGGTAAGTAACAATTTCAATACAATTTTCTTCAAAAATTTCCTCCAGTTGCTCCATAACATTTGTCACGCCTGGGCACTTTTTACAAGAATTTCAATAACAATCAGTCGTTTTATTTTTGCATACCATACGATCCAAACAATTTTTATAATTGATCAAAGGCAGCTCAGAACCGGAAGTAAGTGATTTAAAATTGGCACCATTAAACTCACTAATAAACTAACATTTTCATGTATAGGACATACACAAACAGAGTGAGTATCAAAAGCACCTGCCAAAACACAATATTTCGGCATTAAGCTAGCAAACTTTGAGAAACTACATTTCATAGTTGGATACGTACTAGTAAAAATTTCATATATCTTTTAAATTATTTAATACTAGTCTTTTTTGAGTAGGTACTGATTTGCCGTCTACTTTTATTGAAACGTTATCTTTTTTCTGGGTATATATTGAGTGTAGTCGTCAGACTGGTACAAGCTAACAATTGTATCAATAACATTATCATCTAGAGATGGATGTTGTTTTGGGTTTGGATCCCCAATTAATTCCTTATGCCGAGCAACATTTTTTGCTATGCCTATCATGTGACGAGTTCCGGAAGGAAATGTGTCCTCAATTTTTTTATAAGACCACGATCGAAAAATAGTCATAATTTAAATTTTATGAACGCGGTTGGCCAAAGTATTGAAACTTTCTTGCAAAGCACTTGTTATCAAGGACTCGTTGTCATCTGCTTAGAGATCATCTGGATCATCTCGGCTCAAATAAAAAAATTTTTTAACTTTAAATTACAACGAGTAAGAATATGTCTTGGTAGCGGACCAAAATAAACGCACAGCTGATCCAAAAGCCAACGAACTTGTAGGACGGAAAATGTACGCGAGTAGCGTGGGTAACACTTTGAATCATAGATCGTACTATAAGCAGGCTTCCCTACGAAATTTTAAAATTCCAAAAAATCAAAGAGATGAAAAATCTATATTTTATATAAAAGCAGACAATTAATAATAAAACAAAAAAAAAACAAAGTAGCAACAAAAAAATTTGAAGAACAAAAAACAGTTTACGTGTTGATGTTACGTCGAGCATTTTCATTATTACTTTTTTATCTAGTGGTTGATCATCTTTTTTTTTTTCTTTACTGAAAATTCGTTTTCCATCATTCAGGAGATTGGATTGGAAAACAAATCACTCATGATTTAATTTTAATGAAAATCAATACTTAATAAATGATACAATGGTGATTTCTCGCTTTTTTGCATGATAGTACAAAATTTTCAGGTTATACAGACAAATGGTAAATACAAAAGTTGTAGTTCTTTCAATTATCTACAACTGTTACATTTAATTTTTTTTCATACGAGGTACAGATATCATTTTATACTCAAAAAAACAGTTTTTTTACCATTACGCGCTACATAAATCAATATTTTACCAATAACAATTGAAAAGTCTCCATATTTAAAAAACATGACTTTTACTTAAAATTTGACGCAGAATACGATGGTAATAATAAAAACTCGACTCATTTTGGGGTCAATTGTTAAAAATTGATTAAAACAATTAAATTGTTTTCAACAGTATTAATTTGTAGATAATTTTTATTTTTCAATTTTTTTTTTTAAAGTTTAACTCTTTAGCTACATAAGTGCCATGGGTAAAAATTTTGTCGCTCTTAAGGATTCGGAGCAATACATTGTTTAAAATGAGTGTCCAACCACTATTATGAAATTTGTTATAACTCATAAAATCGAAAATTTGCGATAAAAAAAAATTCCTCGGACTCGCATCTCTTATTTTTCAATATTAAAACTGGAAAAAACTTTTCAGCTTAATCGGAGAGGTGACGATTAATTTTTAGCAAAATCCGTTCGGTTTGTAAAAGAATGACCCATATACCACATTTTTTAAACATTTGGCCTTGTATTTTGATGTTCTATAAGATACAAACACATTGGGTGTTCTTTTTTTCTGCAGATGAACTTTCTTTATTTACATTTGCAACGTTTTTGATTTTTACGAAATAAACTAACGAAAACGTACAGTTTTCGAGAGTTGTCGAGAAGAACGCGATGTAACTAACGTGGTGTAAATAACATGAATGTAGTTACTTGATTGAACTAAATGAATGCGTTCACATATTATAAAAATAATCATAAAAACAAACCTGAAAATTTTTTCAGTCAATATCTTGAATAAAATAAAGTTTATTGAAAAGTATAAATACAATTTTGTAATTTTCCTCAACAATGACCAAAAGAGAAAAGACAAGATTTCGCAGTTACTCACATTCTGTGCAAAATCGTATTTTAAGAATGTATCAAAAAAATTATTGTGTATCAAGTAGTGACAAGTTACATGACAATTGTTAAATGATTCACTACTATGTATATATACTGGTTGACCTAACAGTTTTAAAATTGTATAAAATAGTAAGAGTTTTAAATTTTTTATTGGTCTATTTCTCAGAATTTTTTTAGTTACTTAAGTAGCTCTTTTTGCCTGTATTCGAAAAGTCCCATCTAACCTGTTAAAAAATTTTCAACTCACTTTATTATCTCAAAAACAAATGTGGTAGGTGATATCACTACCTTAAGCAACTATAATACACAAAAAACAACTTAGTATCAGGAAAGTAGCCTTGAAATCTTGCCAGATAATCAAAGTGACAGGATAACTTATTTTTCGATTGAGTCATATACATCGAGTGGCAACGAAAGTTCAGAAAAAGAACATAAATTTAATGACGACAGTTTTGAACAAATTTGCGATGACAACAGTAATATGAATGATGATACAAACGTAAATTAAGGTAGTAATGTAACTAATTTACGATTTTTAAAATGCATAGTTAAAATATTACGTGGCTTAATGGTTTTTCACACAAACGATTAACCATAACTGTAGAACTATACAAAAAAAATTATTAAAAAAAAAATTTTGATGCATTGTACAATAGTCGATAAATTTAATTTCACTAGGTTTTCACTCCGATTTTTTGAACATAGAAGTAATACAAGTAAAGATTCATTTTAATTTTCAACATTCGACGAATTTGAAACGAGTTCTATGGAAAGTGATGAAGATGGTGATAATAATAGACTTTTCTACAATGGAGCTCTGATAACACTACAAGAAAGCCTTGTCTCTGTATTAGCGATTAGGGTACGACACAAAATAAGTAAAACTTGTTTGGAAATATTTTACAGTGCATAGAAGCTCACTGCCTGCAATCGAATAACTGCATAACGACGTTGTATAAGTGTAAAAAATACTTTTCGAGCCAAGAGAAACCTGTAGTACGAAATTATTACTGTAAAAATTGCTTAAAAGTGTTGGCTGACATAAATACTACTTGCTTGAGTTGCAATGATAGTAGTTTCAAAAATAATTATACATCAGAAGCCTCGTTCTTGATATAACAGTTGTATACTCCGCCACCGCAGGGATCAGAGTTCTCCGAGCCCGAGTGCAGAAATGTCGACCAGATGAAAAACGGCGCAGGTAAGTGCTAACTTTTCTTTTTCCGCACATAACCCCATTTACGGTTCTGTATCCGTGCAGGGGCAGATAGGGGCACACACATGTACAAATGTGTACACGCCACAGCTCACGAACATGAGAGATATGTGCGTATGTGCCCTCGTAGCGATTCACTATTGTTGGAAGCTACTGGTCCTAGCTATAGGCTCTGTATAACGTTGGAAATAATTTTTCCCCTTACAGGGAGAGGAAATGCACAGCAGGACAATAAAAGGCAAGCCAAACCGCTAGATCCAATTTTTGCTGCGGCTCTTGGCGAGGATCCCGAGGGGCCTCCCTTCGAGACGGCAGTTTTAAATCAGGACATAACCAATTGATGGAAACATGCGCTGGAGATCGGCATAGATGCTAAGGTGCAGGACAAATTTCTCAAAACATACTCTGGCCTGTCAGAATTCGATGGCCTGGAGGTGAACCCTGGCGTTCTCTTGCCAAGCATGTCAGACATCAAAAGGAAGGATAATTACGCTAACTTCCGACAGAGATTGGCTCGCGGAGCGTTAGGCGAAATTCTTACCGAGGAGGAACAGCCAGATCCTACGGATGTTTTTCAATGCCTCCTGAATGCAGGCTCCCTTTTGGCAGACTTGTCTAGATGCCAGACAAAGTCAAGAAGACTATCCATCTCAAGCGTGGTTAAGGTAGACCTACGACAGACACAACAAGGAACAAAGCTAACGAAGCTGTTGTTTGGAGATGGGCTGACAGACAAAGTCAAAGAAAATCTAGTGGCGAATAGACTCGATGGACCGCCGCCGACAAAAAGTTATAGAAAACTTCCAACTAATTAAAGGCTTTAAACTTCCAGAGCCTGCCGAAGAACAGCTTCTTCCCCTACCTAGCAGGCGCACAAGGAGCCCTTCCCTACCCGCAAATGATTGACCCCAGCTTCCAACCACAGTTTCCGAGACACCAGGGGGGATCTCAAAGAGGAAGGGGAAACAAACAGAACCCCAACAAGAGAACTTAAACGTAAGTGAACTGGGAATCATGCTGCTTCATTTTTAGGATGAGTGGAAAAAATTTACCGCAGATTCCTTTGCCTTGGAATGCGTCTCGGGATATAGGCTAGAATTTTCAGAACGGCCAATACAATCAAGGCCACTAGTCATTAGCTTTAACAACATATCCGAGTCAGACAAAATGAGGAAAAAAATTGCCAAACTAGTCAGAAAGGACGATCAATCTCTTGGGCTGATAGTAAATTTTACCAAAAGTAACTTAACGCCCTCTAAACGGTGCAAGTATTTAGGCCTCCTCAATAATTTTCAGCATAATTGATTAAACCTTTCTGATAAAAGGAAAGTGGAATTGAAAAAATTTCTGTAGCACGCACGAAAGCGCTCTCGGTGTAAGATTTTTGAGTTAGCCAGCGTCATAGGAAAGTTCATCTTTGCCTGTCAGGAAATAGAATATGGCCTTCTTCTGCACACCAGGTTCTTTGAAGCAGTAAAGACGACGGGGTTCGATCAGTTAGGCGAGATTTTTCACGCGAACATAGAGATTTCCGACGATTTGAGACCAGAAATCGACTGATGGTTATTGAACTTAGATAACCCTAAGAAAATCAAAACAAGCAGGTTCAAAATAACGATCCACACGGATGCTTCGGACTCAGGCTGGTGCGCGACCGACGGCTCAAGCAAGGTTTTCTAGTTTTGAAATTTAGAGCAACAGGATGCCTCGATTAACTACCGCGAACTACTGTTCAAGCAGGTCTCGAGACACTGGCAGGAAAACTCTGGAGTGGGAAGATACTCCTGCCAGTCGATAACACAACCGCGATTTCATATATTAACTGAATGGGGGAGTAAGATTCCCTCGATACAACGCACTATCGAAGGGAATCAGAGAATGGGCCCAATGTAGAGATTTATTCTTAGTTGCCTCTTATATCCCTTCCGGAGAAAATACAAACGCAGATAGATTGTCCAGGATAAACTCTCAAGACATAGAATGGGAACTGAGGGATCCCTTTTTTAACCAGATCAAGCAGCACGTAGGAGTTCCAGAAATAGATCTTTTTGCAAGCACAAAAAACGCAAAGTGCGAGATCTTCGTTTCTTGGTACCCGGACACAAGGGCAGGCTTTATTGACTCAGTCACCGCTGATTGGTTAAAACTGAAATTTTACGCGTTTCCACCTTTCAGCATAATATTAAAGACCTTAACAAAAATCAAACGAGCAAAGGCAAAGGGAATCGTGGTGGTTCCTAATTGGCAGGGCCAAATTTGGTTTCCGTTGTTCTCAGAACTTCTGGCGTCAGAACCTCTGATCTTAGGCCCCGATGCTAACCTCTTAACATCTTCTTTCAGAGACAGGCCTCAACACAACGTAAAGCACCTAGCTCTGTTAGCAGCAGTTAAATCAGCTGAGACGTTCTCAAGATTAGATGTCCCAGCAGAAGCTTTAGAAATAATATTGGCCACAAATAACATGGCTAGCCCAAGCCACAAAAAAGCAATACAGCGTTGAAAAAAAAAAATGGCTACTGTTTTGCTTAGAGTCTTAAACAGACATCTTCAAACCGTCTAGATCCCAAGTACTGTCATTTTTATCCAAACTGGTGAGCTCGGGGGCATTATACAGTGTTATTAATTCGGCGCGGTCAGCTGTCTCCTTGCTTTCAGGAGACAGCAAGATGGGTCAGGATCCAATGATAAGCAGGCTCATGAAGGGAGTCTTCAAACTGAACCCACCAAAGCCCAAATACGACTACACATGAGACGTTGAGACAGTCCTTTCCAAGCTTGACAGCTTGGGCCCACCAAACAAGTCAGATCTGTAAGAACTGACTTTGAAAACTGTTACTTTACTAGCCATATGTACTGCGCATCGAATGTAGACCCTAGCGGCAATCGGGCTGAGTAACATAAAAACAACTGGCCGGGGAATCGATATCAAAATTTCAGAAAATGCAAAAACCTCGGGCCCAGACGAATTCCAGCCCTACTTAATCCTCCCAAGGCTGACAGCGAGGCCGTACGTCTGCGTAGCATCTTGCTTACAAAGCTACATAGATTTAATAGCAAAAGTCAGAAACGGGGGAGAAAAGTTGTTCAAGTTGTTCCTCAGCCTCAAGAAACCTCACGGACCAGTGGGTTTCCAGACGCTCAGCAAATGGGTTGAAAAATCACTCGAAGATTGTGGTATCAACACGTCAATCTTCTCCGCTCACTCCGTTAAATACGCGTCAGCCTTGGCAGCCTTGGCCGCCGCGGCTAGGGGTGTTAGCATTGACCTAATCAAGAGAACAACAGGATGGTAAAAAAATTTACAGGTCTTCGCCAGATTTTATAATCGGTCCATTCTAGAGGACAGGTATTTGATTGGCAACAGTCTATTAGAGCAGGAACATACACGATGATACTGAGCTCTCTGTCAAGTTTCGAAAGTCGTTTTTTTCGATTACTGGGACTAATAAGAAAAAATAAATTATTTAGTGGTCCTTCAGACAAAAAATTTTTTTTTTTCTACTTCTTACCCCCTAGATCTATTGTTTGGTCAAAAAAAAAAAAGGACGCGTGCCACTCTGGGTGTTTTTTTTAAGTTCTAGTGACCGCTCTAACCTAAAAATGCCATTTTTTGCGATTTTTCGTGCAAAACAGGTGGCACCCATTCTTGTTTTCCATGAATTCACTTGAAAATTTTGATTCGGGGGTTTTTGGGGTTACTGAGTTTGGATATGAAGTCAGAATATTAAAATTTTCAAATTGAAGATGGCGGATTCAAAATGACGGATTCAGATTTTCAAGAAAACGAGGCAAATGGCTCTAAAACTGTATACTTGAGGGTTTTTGGGGTCGCTGAATATGAATTTGAAGTCAGAATATTGAAATTTTCGAATCCAAGCTGGTGGATTCAAAATGGTGCATTAAGATTTTTTTTCATTTATTCACGGATTTTTAATCCTTCAAAATAATTATATTATTATTACAGAATTTTTTAAATGTGCAAGTTTTCAACAAAAAAAAGAGGCGAAGGGCTCTAAAAATGTATACTCGGGGGGGTTTTGAAGTTGCTGGTAACGAATCTGCGGTCATCAGTTTTTCAAAATTTTTTAATTCATGATGGTAAACTAATAAGGCTGCTTTAAAGTATTTTAAAAAATGAGATATTGTCTCGAAAGTTATTACTGAGAGATTAGAAAAAAAGTATGGCTTGAACAAAGATTGTTGAAGCATTTCCAGGTTCTTGCATTTTGGTGAATCTTAAGTTAAAACCGGGTTTCCGTATATCAGTTTCTTTATTGTAAAGTTCAGACCAGGATTTCAATTTCTATATTATCATAATACTCATCGAGCGCCAAAGAGCCAACTAAATTAAAGCGTATATGTCAGAATAATTTCCTTAAAAAGGGCGAAAAATCTTGTTTAATGTTAAACCTACACCTGATAAAATTAATTAAGATTATATAAGTTATCGGTATGTATATGATTGAGAGGAACAAATAATATGTAATAATAAATGAAGCAGTAAATAATTTATTTTACAAACAGGTGCTGGTGGGAATCCCATTTCTTACATTGGAAGAAGTAATTTATTTACATTTAAAGTTATCAATAAAAAATGAAAATACAAAATAAATGCCTGGTGAATCTCAAATGAGAATGCATTTTAATATTTTTTGATAACAGTTTTTTTTTTCAGTCTCGATACTTTTTTCTGTAGTCTTCTAACACTTGCCAGAAATATTATTTTTGCTCGGTCTTTTGCGTGAAGCAATTGTTATAATCTTGAATAAGCTTAATATTTCGCTCTGTAGTATCATTGACGACTTTAATACTTTGAACAGCATCTCGTGACTTTATATAGGACTTATTTTTTGCCCAATAAAGAGGATTAGTATTTAAAAAACCAACATTGAGTGCAAATCTTGTAAAAAAATTCATTGATTGCGCATTTATAAAATAATCCAAATCAACTTTAAGAAAATCTTTAACTTCGTTCATATTAATGAAAATTTTCTTTCCATAATCAGTATCATCAGTTTCGTTCAATTTTGCTATCATTTTTAATTTAATGTCTACTGATAAGTCCTGATCAAAAAAGGCTAATGCAGCACTCTCTGGAGTTAAGTACCACAAATGTCCCAGCAATTTCTTCAGCGCCACATCGGATATAGCCTTGTCAGTGTTCCTATACTCATAGAGTTTCTTCATCAGCCCCAAGTCATTAGAGGGTGCTGAAGTTGCCAGTGGTGAAGTAAACCGGTCTTTAACGTATACCAGAACAATAAAAAGACATACATCTGCTAACCCTTTTCTGCCATTAACACTTAATGGAAATTCATCTCTAAATAAATAAATTTTTAATGAATAGTTAGCCTTAAACATCCATCTTGCGTGGTACATTGCTCCTGGGTAATGAAACTTGTAGTTTTGGGGAGCAAGTCCTAGAAAAACTTGGGTGAGCTCCAAGAGTTCCTTATAATCTCCTTTAAGATCAGTATTTTTCATCATTTGACAAGTGAAATTGTAAATCTCATCTCTTTTTCCAACAAAATAGGCTTTAGAACAAGATCGTCAACGCCAGATTTATAATTGGTCTTATCCAAGCTTTTCCATGCCTCTTTAAATCTTTTGAATACAGGAACATCAGGTCCAGTAGTACCAGGGATCTTTACTTCGAATGCAGCTCTGAGCATCAATTCTCTGATATGGCGATGGCATGGTAAAAATAAAATACTTTTTCCCAGCAGTTGTTCCAGAAAAACAGCTGCACTATTCACACGTCCCATATTTTCTGGTGTGGTATCACAACAGAATGCTTTAATTTTGTCATTCAGATCCCAATCATCTACAACTTCATATAAAGCATTTGCCAATGTTTCTCCAGAGGAATTTTCTAATTCTGGTATACCTAAAAACTTCTCGAGCTCGGTATTACTTATAACGACTGCGATCCTATCTGATACTTCACGTCCTAGCAAATTCCCAATCGTCTTCCCATCCCAGTGCAGTACAATTCTTTACAAATTCTTGTCCAAAAATATATTTTTTATCTGCTGTGATTTTTCTTTGCGTAATTTTTCCCTCATACGTCTTATTGTTGATCTGTTAATCACAAGAGACTCAAAGTCATGACCAAGAGCTTCTGCTATAGCGCCAATGAAATGGACAGCATTTCGATCACTCACTTTACATTTATCTAAAGCAGCAGCAACTCTTAAATTGATGAAGTTTATTGAGCCACGACTCCTTCTATTTTCTGGCCATGAGAGTGAATCTTCGTGTGAAAGATAGCTAGAAGATGTTGCAGATTTGTCAATGCAAATTCCAGAGTAAACTCCAACACTATTTTGGCTAGCATATTCAGAATCAGCAGGTTTTTCAATATCAGCTGAAAATTTTTTGATAATCTTAATTGTTTGAAATGTATGTTTTCGAGTTTATATTATTAATAAGTAGAAATAATATTTGAATATAATTAGAACTCTAAAGTCTAAAATAAGTTGCCGAATGTTTTCAGACTCATATAAATTATATTGGGTCTGCTGCTAACCCCCATTTTAACCACCAAAATGATACGCAAAAGGTAAGATGCTAAATCTGTTTTAATTTGATTACACATGTTTTAAGAAGCTGACAGTTTAATTTAGTGAATTAACAATAATACAATTTTTAACTTCGTACGAGTATTTCAAAATATTGTGTTTAACTCGATGTGACTAATAAAAAAATGAATATCTTTTCTTATTTCAATAAAATCATTTTTAATGTTTCCTCTGAAAAGCAGATTGGTTAAGAAAATTTTAAAAATTATACAACCAATAATACAATTTTTAACTTCGTACGAGTATTTCAAAATATTGTGTTTAACTCGATGTGACTAATAAAAAAATGAATATCTTTTCTTATTTCAATAAAATCATTTTTAATGTTTCCTCTGAAAAGCAGATTGGTTAAGAAAATTTTAAAAATTATACAACAAAATAAAGAATGTTGAACAATAATTTATCAGTATCTAAAGATTTTTTTATATCGGAAATAAGGGGTTTAAGTTTTTGAATTTTGTTGATTAAATATATTAGCATTATAGTATAATAGTTTTAAAAGTTTTATGACGGTGTGTTTTACTTGTTAATTAGAAATTTAAGTACTTTAGAACGATATTTTCTATCAAAATGTTCTTGAAAAACCCCACTTATACTGTCAAACTCCTCTAACTAACTATTTATTTTCAAAAAATATATGATCTCACTTTCATCCAATTCCATTTCAACAATTTCTTGTTCATGAATGTTTTCAGTTTCACTCAACGAGTCCAAGGCTCTGCTTTGATCCTCTGTTTCTGTTGCTACAACGTTGCTCTTAATATCAAAAATATTTTCACATTTATTTCTGTTCAGAGAGTCCCACTTATCATACAGATTTTTTAAAGATATAGTTGCATTATAAATCTTTTTCGTTTTAACATTATTATCCTTGGTGGCCCAAAAATTATATAATTGATTCATCGTATGGTTTAAACTAAATTTCGATGACTTTTGGTCGATTCTTAGTTGATAAAACAAGCACTTTAAGACTTCTCTTTTCGATGGAAAATTATCGCCAGTAAATAATTTTTGAGGTTCTCCAATTAAATAAATATCTTGTGCAGTCATTATACAATCGGAAGGATAATAAGCTAGTTACTTCAACTAAGAGCTTTACAGGAAATTTAGTAGCACATTTTGGAAACAACTGTATGTCATGTATGGACCAATAAATAAATGCGTGATTTAATTCGATGTAACTAGCGTGATGTTAGTTTAGGTATATGGTTGTTAGTAAAAAGAAACTACTCTGTCAATTAATATAAGTTCTTCACACTTTAATACAATATTATGTACTGGAAAAAAATTGAACAAGCATGCAAGCATTAATAAACTTATAATAATTGACAAAATAATTTGTTCTTACCTACAACCATATACCGAAACTGGATACCACGCTAGTAACATCGAATTAAATCACGCATTTATTTCTTGGTCCACACATGACATACAGTATCAAGACCATAAATCTCGTGACTGAAACAAGTACGAAATATTATTATTTATAAGCTGAGTTTATTATTGTGTCTAGTAGTTTATTAATTATCGAAAATAATGTTAATGTATCGTGAAAGGAAACTAGAAGATTATTTATTCACTTAAAAGTAAAGCACAAGCTTTTCAAGATATAGGCTAATCATATGCCTCGATATGTTATTTAAATCTTAGTAAAGAAAAAGTTTATGACAGCAACCTCACATTTATTATATTCTTCAATGATAAAAAAGCCTACACAAAACATTTTTCAATACATAATATCCAAAAATATCTCATCTAGAAATATTTTATATAACACTGAAAATTTTGAATCAGTGGCTACTAGGACACTCATGTATAACGTACGATATTAGTTCTCCCTTTGTATTAAAAATAGAAATCCAGGTAAATCTGGTAAAGTTGATAAATTCTAAGAACTAGAAATTTTTTTTTTTATTCGATCGTGTGCTTCAGCAAAAAAATATCACAAACAAATTGATTTTCCAATTGTATGCTGAATTATTCATTTTAAAGCTACGAAATCGCGTAATTTTTTATTTATGTCCGCCATATTAGATCCGTCATTTTGAATTTTGAAAAAATACCATAAAATTCGTGTTCACTGGCCTCAAAAACAGTAGTGTAGCGGTTAAAGAGATTAAATTAACTTTTAAAACTGTTTTTGTCAACTAAGTACCAAAATTTTTTGCCGACCTACTGCATTATGGCCGCCATCTTGAAGCCACCATATTAGATCTCAAAAAAGGCCACAAAGCATCTGAAAGTTAAAGTCTTTAGCTATATTTTCCATTTTGTTTCAAGTCTTCAAGTCAATTTTTGAACCGACTCGGTGGCGCAGCAGTAGAGTCACAGTTTCGTCGATCTCCGAAGTTAAGCAGCTTTGGACGCGGTAAGTACTCGGATGGGTAACCGCATCCATTCAAGTCTCGCCGTTTGCCTTGGCTGTTTATTTAGTGGGTCGATTAACTGTTTTTGGACTGCTGTGGTCAACGTGAGCGGGAGGTGTACTGCTGGAGTTCAGTCCTGGGTATCAACGTCATCTTCACGGTCGGCGGGGTGCCTGGTATGAACTTAGGTATTACACCGGGCTGTTCCAGGTCAGGTTTCCCAGAATTTCTCCTCACGGGGAGTTTTCCTGGATTTCCCTGGCCCACAGGAGATTGTTCCTGGGCGAATGCGGAGTAGTTTATAAATGGTTAGTCACCCCCTACCGCCCTCCCTGTAATAGGGAGGCCTCCCATTCCTCTTCCCTTCCCTATCCCAACTGCTCAGAGCCCATGTGTAGTGCCCTTAGATGGAGCCGGACGTACAGCACTATAATATTTAAAAAAAAGTCAATTTTTGAGACGGACAGAGGGGGGGTCCGCTTGACAGACAATGCCCCATATGCATTTTTCTATTGAATTATTTGGGATGGAAATTCTTACTTACGAGTTTTTGGGGTAGCTGATGATAAATCTAAGGTTAGCTTTTAAAAATGTTCAAATTTAAAATGGCAGATCCAATATGGTGATAACAAAATTTTATTTAAAAAAGCATATCCAACTCCAAATTATCACTTAGATTTCTTTGGGATTGCTGGTGAAAAATCTTAGGTTAATTTTCCAAAATTTTTGAATTCAAGGTGACTGATCCAATATGGCGGTGATATTATTTGAAAAAAAAACAGCTTATCCCACTTCAAATTATTACTTGGGGGTTTACGGAGTTGCTGTTGACGAATCTGAGGTTAGTTTTGGAAAATTTAAAAATTAAAAAATTTATCGCCATATTGGATCCGCCATTTTGAATCTAAAAATTTTGAAAAACTGATCGAATACTCGTTACTAGCAACTTCAAAACCCCCCCGAGTATACATTTTTAGAGCCCTTCGCCTCTTTTTTTGTTGAACACTTGCACATTTAAAAATTCTGTAATAATAATATAATTATTTTGAAAGATTAAAAATCCGTGAATAAATGAAAAAAAATCTTAATGTACCATTTTGAATCCACCAGCTTGGATTCGAAAATTTCAATATTCTGACTTCAGATTCATATTCAGCGACCCCGAAAACCCTCAAGTATACAGTTTTAGAGCCATTTGCCTCGTTTTCTTGAAAATCTGAATCCGTCATTTTGAATCCGCCATTTTCAATTTGAAAATTTCAATATTTTGACTTCATATCCGAACTCAGTAACCCCAAAAACCCCCGAATAAAAATTTTCAAGTGAATTCATGGAAAACAAGAATGGGTGCCGCCTGTTTTGCACGAAAAATTGCAAAAAATGGCATTTTTAGGTTAGAGCGGTCACTAGAACTTAAAAAAAACACCCAGAGTGGCACGCGTCCTTTTTTTAACCAAAAAATGGATCTAGGGGGTAAGAAGTAGAAAAAAAATCTTTTTTTTCTGAAGGACCACTCTAATATAGATATATATATACATACATAGATTAATCACATCAAGACTGACTATGCTGTACTATTGCTAATATTAAACAGGTAGGCTATAATCTTTGTAAGGTAATAAGCCAAATAAAGAATCCAAAGTTTAAATAAATTATTCAAGCTAGAAAAATTTTTCGTTCTTCTTAAAAAAAAAAATTATTAAATATTACTTTCCCACCTCAAAACTTCCTCCCCGGGGAAATTTCTTTCCTCTAAAAAATATGACGCAAGTCGAGGCGCGTGGGAGTCTGGTGGTTGGACAGCCCCCGCGCTCATGCCATCAGCGGTGAAATCCTTAATTATGCTTTGAAATATTGTGATAATGCTGATGGGAAAAGGGTATTCAACTGTAATATCGAGAACGAGGCTTCTTCGTATAATTAAGATCGAACTTCGCTTACAGGTAAGTTCGTTTGATCATAAACTATTTTATTCATATACTTATTATAAATCAAATAATAAAACTTTATTTGCACGAAGATTTCAGATAAAAAATAGATTACAGTAACAGTCGTCAAAAATGCAATCAGGTCAACACAGAAGACATATTTGATGGGAAAATATACCAGGAACTTTCACAACCAAATCAAATTTTAGCCAATAGAAAAAAATCTTTTTTTAACGTAGTATTCTGATGCTATTTTAGTTTATGTATCTTCAAAGTACAGTTTTTGGCCTGTATGTTTAACTTTTAATAATTTCTCATTCGTTGACAGATGTACATCTGAATATTTTATTTTAGCTGTAATAGGGTACGGTGATAAAAAGCCAATTCAAAATTTGTTTCTTTCGCCTTTAAAAAATGATTTACAGCTACTTTATTTTCGATGTAANAAATAAACACCCAGAGTGGCACGCGTCCTTTTTTTAACCAAAAAATGGATCTAGGGGGTAAGAAGTAGAAAAAAAATCTTTTTTTTCTGAAGGACCACTCTAATATAGATATATATATACATACATAGATTAATCACATCAAGACTGACTATGCTGTACTATTGCTAATATTAAACAGGTAGGCTATAATCTTTGTAAGGTAATAAGCCAAATAAAGAATCCAAAGTTTAAATAAATTATTCAAGCTAGAAAAATTTTTCGTTCTTCTTAAAAAAAAAAATTATTAAATATTACTTTCCCACCTCAAAACTTCCTCCCCGGGGAAATTTCTTTCCTCTAAAAAATATGACGCAAGTCGAGGCGCGTGGGAGTCTGGTGGTTGGACAGCCCCCGCGCTCATGCCATCAGCGGTGAAATCCTTAATTATGCTTTGAAATATTGTGATAATGCTGATGGGAAAAGGGTATTCAACTGTAATATCGAGAACGAGGCTTCTTCGTATAATTAAGATCGAACTTCGCTTACAGGTAAGTTCGTTTGATCATAAACTATTTTATTCATATACTTATTATAAATCAAATAATAAAACTTTATTTGCACGAAGATTTCAGATAAAAAATAGATTACAGTAACAGTCGTCAAAAATGCAATCAGGTCAACACAGAAGACATATTTGATGGGAAAATATACCAGGAACTTTCACAACCAAATCAAATTTTAGCCAATAGAAAAAAATCTTTTTTTAACGTAGTATTCTGATGCTATTTTAGTTTATGTATCTTCAAAGTACAGTTTTTGGCCTGTATGTTTAACTTTTAATAATTTCTCATTCGTTGACAGATGTACATCTGAATATTTTATTTTAGCTGTAATAGGGTACGGTGATAAAAAGCCAATTCAAAATTTGTTTCTTTCGCCTTTAAAAAATGATTTACAGCTACTTTATTATAGTTTACAGATAGAAAATATAGGCAAGATACGTGGACTGATAACAGCTGGTACTTGCGATTCTCCAACTAAAGCAATGTTTTTAAACATGACTCAGTATAACAGAGCATTCGGGTGTCAGAGATATTAATTACATGGTGAAAGATTTGATAATCACTGGGTTCATGGCTATAAACAAAAATTAAAGCTAAGAACAGACGAAAAAACAAAATTATATGCTGATGAAGTTCTTAACAGTTAAACATGGAAAGCAGTTTTTTTCGTAAAAGGGCCGTCAGCTCTATGATTTTTTGTTTACGAGCCGATTAGATCTACTGCTGTTGATCCTATGCACTGTATATTGAGTGGAGTGACCAATCGATCGTAAAATTTGATGCTTAATGTAAAATTTGCAAATGGGCCATTTTCACTGAGAAATTTTGTTAAATTTGTTGATAAACGCTTAACTACTTTACTACCGTCATTCGTTCGGAGAAGGCATTAATATATTAATAATAATTTAAGTGATTGGAAGACTTCACAGGTAAAATATTTCTTTTTTTATTTTTTGAGTCCACTTTTAGAAGATGTGATGGAAAAAAATATTTAGATCGCTTCAAATTATTAATATTAGCAACAATTTAAGATTGACGATTTGTTAAGTTTTGTTAGATCCATGAAAAAAGCTACAGTTAGTGATTTGAGGATGTCATATCACCTGCAGAACTGATTGAAAATAAAAACATATTTAAATTATTTCGTTTGCATGAAAAAAAATATTTCATACACATCTTATTCTTATTGAAGACAGACTGTAACTACCTCTAAATATACAGAATATTTGGATAATAATGTTTATAAATTGGAAATGATTAAATATTTTATGAAAGTTACAAAATGTGACTGGATAGTGAAGTGCGTATGTGCAAATACTTATTTTGTATTCATGAAAACAATCAAGATCAAGAAAATTCATTAAATAATAGATATTCAGTTCATAGTTCATATTATTACGTGGGAAAGAGATAGGTAGGAGGTGCGTCGTGAGAATGACCAACAATTGATTATATCAAGAGCTTTATTCAAATCACCGAAATTAAAGGCAAAGTAGCGCGTGTATTTCCCTCAAAGACTCGTCGTGTACCCTTAATTCCCAAATGCGCGAATGCCCGATTGCTCGATTCCTTGACTCTTGACTCTTGACTCCCTGACCGGTTGACTGCCCGAGTGCCGCCTGAGTCCCTGAACGCCGCCTGAGTGCCGCGATTTGAGGCTCGCTGGGCCTTATATTAGCTTGTTCCCCATCTGTCGATGCCTTCTTGATAAAGAAGCCTCGCTGTTACTAGGGAGAGTCAGTATGATATGCCTTGCATATCGTACGTTACACGTCCGAGGCCGCGACATCGTCGCCCTCGACGACGCTGACCTTTCAATTTATCCAGAGTTGAGCCTGTAGACTTGCTTACGATTGTTTGTGTGTGTGCTGTGCTGTATTCTGTTG
This sequence comes from Copidosoma floridanum, assembly GCF_000648655.2. The sequence continues at coordinate 652,995 of NW_019379501.1, read as the reverse complement.
TCTGTCTTGTTTATGTAATTTGGTATTTCACACTCATCCTTTCATTCCATTGTAGAGAACCGCTGTTCCTTTACATTAATACTTTCGCTCTTCTAATCATTCAGTCTTCTCTCATTGTGTGTTAAGTGTATAACAATATTGATTTTGTATGCACTTTCCCTTATATTACAATTATAGTTGAAATTGCCGTGAATTGGGCATCTGCTTAAGACTACTTTACATTAATAGTTGTTTCACATACAAAATATTAAAATTTGGAATAATGTAGTACATTATTTTACATGGAGTTTCTATTTTATCATTTCCCATGCACCTATTTATCTTTTGTTTATTTTGCAAAAAAAAAAAAATTCCCCTATAAATTTCTTACCATTAATTTAAACGAGAAAAGAAAATTCTTTCTTGTGTTTGTCCTATGAACAGCGCCCCCCGATACAGTCGAGCGACTCCCGGTGCTCATCCTCTTTTCCTTATTACTATTATTATTGTTCATATCCTCCTTATAGTTATTATTGTTATAGCTACAATCATCGTGTATGTGGTTTTTTTTTTTTTTTTTCTTAAAACAAATTTCCCGATGATTATTATTTTGAAAAAAGGTAAATTCTTTCTTACTGTCGTCCTAGGGACTGCGCCCCTCGATACAGTCAAGCGACTCCCGGCGCTCATTCTCGTTTTTTCTCAATAATATTATTGTCATGATTACTCTTATGATATTTTTACTTTTTTTCTTTTATATTATCATTACAGAATTGTTGTTAAAACATAGTTATTATTGCCATTACAATAAACTCGTTATTTTACTTATGCATTACTTATTATTCTATATTCCTAAATTTTATTTATTTTTCCGTCTGTAATGAAAATCGCTGTACTACGTCGCGTGTTTTATGTGGACTCGCGACCCTTGAAGGATGTTCCCGTGCTGATTACTGGGATGTTAATTAGGCGTCTTGAAGTCTTCTGCATTTCGATGGATGTTGGCTGCGGTGCTGACAAGTTTACTGCCGTGGTTCCATCCCTTTCAGAGTTGTTTTCACGCTGATTACCTGTGAACATTCTATCACACATTAGTAGTAGGGCCTTCCGATAGAGAAGGCACTTATACGTAAGAAAAAGAAACCCCATTCTCGCGATTATCAGTCCTGCCATTAGGTAAACGAGCCATCTGAAATTTGTAACTTCTCTTCGTGTTTGTTGAATTTCAGCGAGCCCGCGAGCCTTTTTAATAATATCCCCTAAGGGTGTCCCATCGGCTAGAGGGTTGGTCCTAGAGTGCCCCTGTTTATTAACTAACTTAAGTTCCCCTTGTGCTAATAGTGTGTTGACACCATCCGAAATCCCCTTATTTTTCAATGTTCCGTCTAGTTCTTCTAATATTCCATTTATGTTCATATTTGCATCCCAAAGTAGGTGGTATTTAGCCTTTCCTCTATATTTGACGGAGCTAATATGCGCACATTCGTGTTGTAAGAAGCACAGCCTTTATTAAGTCATAAAATGCCCGTGCCTTTGAGTGAAATTGTCCTATGGTTTGAGTCATAGCACTCGATAAACAGTGGCTCCTCTTGTACTGTTGTAAAAGCCCAAAGGTTTGGTACATGGAATCGGGCCTAGTATGTATCTTGTAGTTTGACGATTTTAACCAAACATTCTTTCCAATCGCTTATGTTGTGCTGTACTATAAGCCGCGCTTCGCACGAATGATGTTGCCTTATCTCTCTTATTGGTTCCGTACGGTCGCAGATAAATAACTCGCGCAATTTCTTACAGCTGAAGACTTCGAGAGCCGTTATTGCCATGTATGTGTTGATTCTTTTATCAATGGCCATGTATTCGTGCTCCGGCCATATATAGGCATAAGTATTTGAACTGACTAGGCCTTCCTGCTTTTTCAGTAGGGGAAAAATTCTGTATAAATCGGCGTAGTCTTTATCTAATAGCGGGATGCTTATGTGGTATATTAACTGATTGTTTTGTATCAAAATTGTTAACCTAGATATATCTATTATTTCAAGCGGACTTATCTGAGATCTTGCTCCCGGAAAAATTAGCTCAGGTCTGGCTAGTTTTGCATGTATTCTGAAGTTATCAAAAATCGCAGGTGATATGAGCCTCGGATGTACTAGTCCTTTTGCAGCAAAGAGGACTGCATTTATTATAGAGTCGCAGTCTGTCATGTATTGCTTCACGCTTCCATCCAGTGTATTTATAGCTGCAATTGTTGAACTATCTATTTTCTACAAGTCGTTTATGTTTTCCAACTTCTTTATATCTGCTTTTATTTCTTGTACTCTGTCCTCTACATCGCTTACTCTGTTAGTTTAATTTTAAAATTGGGTCCTAGCGAGAGGTGGAATGATAAGTCTATTTTTGTACGATTTTCCAATTCGTGCTGGTTGTAGCCAACGGGGAAATCTTTTCCGCGATTAATCCTGAATTATTTTGTATTTGTGTAATCGACCACTGTAGCTGTACTGGTACCTCCAATTGTGCCCTGCAATACATAAAGCTTTAAGCTACACATTGCGCACTACCGGCCCGTGCTTTAGTTTCTGTGGTAAATACTTGTCCTAACACTATTTATGCCCCATCGATATTTGTTTATGAAAGTGTATTTTCGTATGTCCCTTATCCTTTCTCTCATATTTCCCCTTTGTTCAGTCAGCGTTGAGATGCGAATGTGGCTCTCTCCTTACATAGAAGGTATACGATAGCAAACGTATTTTTTAAATTTTTTTTATTTGCTTTCTTTTTGTACTAATATTATTACCTATTTACTATTTTTGTTCATGTAAGTATTCATATAATTTTTCCCGTGCGGCTTTCGCCCTAAAACTTACAACAACAAAAAAAGGATATTTCCCATTATGATTCTTACGTTCCGCCTCTTTGCAAACTATTTCATAAACCATTTAAAGAGACAGAAAGGAGAGAAAAAAAATTCACCCGCGAGCGTGCCCTATGCGCGGCTCCTAATTACCTTTTTGAAGCCTAATATTTCGTACAGGCAATGGCAATAGCAGAAGCACTATTTTTACTACACGAGAAGGTTGTATATCGCATGTCAAGTCAGGAGTATAGCTCTACCTTTACATATCGTAGTGCTTATGCGCTGCTTAAAAGCTGTATGCTATATGATGAAATATTTATTACATCATTGTAGTGCTGAGAACAAAGAACAAATAAGTGCTAGTTGATAACAATCATACAGAGCTGCCAGCATTCGACATTTTTATAAAATTTTTGCGAAGAAGAAAGAAAAAAGAGAAGAGAAAGAAAAATTTCTTTTTTCCCGTTCTTCCGAGAAAATGTATTGAATACTACTTTCTTCTCTCTTAAATAGCTACAGCTCGTAGTAATTACATAAAATACTAGCCTAGTTGTAATTCCCTTATGCGCGCTGTTCAACATCCATACAAACGTGTTCGGAGGAAATGTACGCGTGTGTTGACATTTATGGGTAAGACGAGCAGATTGTTGAATCTACTTCGATCTGTCGTATCCTATCACGCTGTGTGTCATTCATAACAGAAAGGCGCATGTTGTGCTGCGGAATTTTTTTGTCTACCCCCCTTCCCTTCTAAGTTTCTTTATCTTTTCTCGCCCTGGACCTGTCGAGTTGCGTTCTCTGGATTTCTCTCCAGTGCTCTTTGGTTCTTTTACTTGTCAAGTATTCGGTGTCCGTTGGTTTCGGCCCTTGCTTATTCCATTCGACACACTTTTTTCCTTAAACGTTACTTCCCTTTTATTATTTCTCTCTTTCGTATAATATCATGTCATCCCTTTTTTCAAATGCGTCCGGTTTTGTGAGCCACCTCCAAGACTTCGTGAGCTTGCCTCACGATAGTACACGCAATCCCGGGTTCATGGTTGGAGATGGCAGCGTGTGTGCTGTCTTGGACAGCGCAGCGATGGAGGAGGCGTTGCTGTGCCGCGAATGCTCCCATGTAAGTACTGCTGAACGTTCTTTGTATTAATTAGTTCCTACGTGTAACCGTCTGTAAATTCTTTGCCTTTCTTCTTTAGTCCATTGTGCTGTATATCTGCCGGTAGGTGCCATCCATCGGTCGTCCCCGAGGTGCCTAACTTGTGGTCCTCGAGGGACAGACGGCGAATAAACCAATTATCTGCCCGACTCACGGAGCGGTAGGTGTCCTGCTAAATACGTCTACTTATTTATTTATCCCTTTCTTCCCTCATGTGTGCATCCCGTGATCTTCCTGGTTTTCGTATTACAGTTGGGGACGCGGTTGGTCGTCGACCCTTATGAGTTTTTCGGCCTCTCTCGTCTCCTTCGTCAGCCTGGATGGCCGTCCGATGCCCTGCCTCTGCCGGTGCAGAGGTATAAGTACCATGGAGGCGTCGCGTGCTGTGACGTCTACTGCCCGTCCGGGCAGTCGTTTGTGGTGGTATTCCAGGACTGCCCCCGGGGTCCCCCTCTGCCTTCTTCGGGCCGGGTCGTCCGAATCCGGTGTGACGTCCTGGAGTCCGGGACGTCCTATGCCGTCACGTTGGGCTGTGTGTGCCATGGCACCTTTCTAGCCCTGGTGGTCGATGTGGTGGCAGAAGATCCCGGCGGATTTCCCTTGGAAAGGTGGCCCTGCATCCATGTGAGTACTGGTTTTCTTCTTTTTTTTTTTTTTTTTTTTTTTTTTTTTTTTTGGCTCACGTTGATTTTACTATTTATTCTTGGATTTCCCCATTTTTGTGTAGGTGCAGCCCACTGACGCGACGGTGGGCTATTCGTTGTGAGTCGAGAGGCTGCGGCGCCCCCTTCTTGCACGAGCTGCCGCGGTGTCCTCGGTGCCCGGCCGACTTTGCCCGAACTGGGCTACGCCCAGCCTATGGCGGGAACGTCGGGGGCAGCCATCACGCGTCAACTCCGGGGGCAGAAACGAAGACGGGAGGATGCTTAAATGGGCAAATATAAAAAAGAGAGAAGAAAAAAAAACAAANGTGTCAACTATGTGTGGGTGTTATGTCGCGATCCCACGGAATTGAATCCAAAGTCTGCCTGGCGACTACTAGAAGCTGGTGCCAGCAGTACCGAACAGTTTGTCTAGTGAAAGTTGATAGGAAAAAGAACAAAAAATGTATGTAACATATTTAAAATAATTGATGCCAATGTCTGTGACTCGAGTGCGTCTTGTGTTCTATCGAATACATGTATAAATAGATAGGGATGATAAAGAATCAGACTAGATGTAGATGAATGCATGACGAAGCCTTGAGGAGCTCTATGTATATTTGACATAACTGTATATTCTGAGTAATGAATACTGTTTTTTTTATTACAAAATCAGTTTTTTTTTTCCTTGACTTAATTATTATATGCTTTTGTTGACTGCTTTAATCTAATAGATGATTTTTACTACATAAACTCTATACGCTTTTCTTTATCTCTAATTGCTGTGATAGAAAATTGTTCATTAGAGCTCCAATCAATAATATAAAGCGTTTTTAAAAATCTTCGTCACGCCAAAGCGGTCAAAGAGAATCTTTTTTTTTTACTATTTACTGTATTTATTATCCTAGGGACTGCTTTCCCCTTTTTGATTAACAAATTACTTGAATGAGGTAGCGCTGTATACGCCCCACTCTTGTGTAGCTCAAGTAATATGATATACTTAAGTCCTATTTTATTCGTTTACCATTTTCTCGATAATATTGCTCTTATCATTGCCTGTACTATTTGCTGATCTAACCCCTGTCTCTCCTTTCCTATGGTTCTTTCTATTTTTTACTTGTATTTTCGCGCGCGTCCGGAAGCCACGAAAATTTTTATCGTAACCCTAATTGATTCCTACATCCTATTATATTTTCGCGGTGCGTCCGGGGGCCGCGAAAATTGTAAGCGAAGTCGAATGTTCAAGTCTGTCTCTTCGTGTCCCTTACCCTGTTCGCATTCTCTGGTGGTGCCTTTACCATACATGCTATTTTGATTTTGTCTACGTGAGATACTCTTATTTCGTCACCTCTCTGTAGTTTTACATTTTTTTTGAGATAATCAATTCCTGTTATTTCATATGGGCCCTCGTATTGCGAATCATATGTGCCCCATCGATGGCTCTTTCAGCACATAAACCATTTCCCCCTCTAAGAAATATCTTGTATTCAGTTGGCGGTCATAGTAATACTTTGATCGGTATTAAGCCTGAACTTGGTTCATTGCTGCGATAGTTCTCATTTCTGTCAGGGTCTCAACTAACTCTTTGAAATATTTATCCGGCGTTTGGCCCTTAGGTGATAGTCTGATACTAGGTGGTGTTCTAGCTCTTTGTCCGAAAACTAATTCGTGCGGTGAGTATCCCGTACTCTGATGGTCCGTGGTATTGTATGAGTGCATGCACATAGGTAAATGTTCGTCCCAGTGATCATTTTGTTCTACATGTGCCTTGATATATTCCGTAAGAGTATGGTGCATTCTTTCGATGGCCCCGTTTGTTTGTGGGTGGAACGCTGTGCTATCCATTTTGTCTATTTTAAACAACCTTACAAAGTCGTCCATGCTTTTATTCATAAAGTGTGTGCCTCGGTCTGATAATAAATGTTCTGGCAGCCCAAAGTACGCTTTAAACTTATTTGTTATCGCTCTTAATGTTTCTTTGGCTGTTGCTCTCTTCATAGGTGCGAGAACTATACATTTTTGTTAGCCAGTCTTGTGTAGATAAAATATGTGCATACTGATTTGCTGAGGGTTTACTAATGGGCCCATAGAAGTCTATAAAGATTTTTTCGAACGGTCTACTCCATGTGTCGGTGATGAGCATGGCTTGCTTCGTTTTAATTCGGACGAGTTTTTTCGTCTGGCAAGATGTACATCCCAGGATGACTTGTCTTACATCTGGGTGCATGTTTCTCCAATCGTAGTCTTTGGCGATTCTATTGTATGTCTTATCCATTCCCCTATGCCCACCTATTGCTGCTTCGTGGTATTCTCTAATGATTTTAAATCTTTGATCTGCTGGTGAAATTACTAGAGTGTTCGTGTAAAATACTGCTGCTAGTCTAATATCTTTGAATATTTCCTCAAAGGTATCGACAAAGTATCCCCACTGGGTTAGATTGAGAATCGCTAGATCTCTAATAATTCCAATAGTTTTTATTTCGTTTGATACTACTACCTCTTTCAGGGCCTTAATACACATTTTAATGTTTGATTTAAGCGCCGTTTCTTAAAAGCGCTCTTTTACATACATGTGCACAATTTTTATTCTTCTTGCATTTGTCATTTCGGCTTCTCCTACACCTCTTTCTTCGTTATTCATACGTGTCGGATTAATATATCCTCTCTCGTGCAGCGCATCTATGACCTCTGTGTTGGGTACCGCCTCTGTTATTGTCATAAACCCTAGATCGTCTAAGTACTTAAATGGATGACCCTCAATCCTATTCAGTTTTTGTAATAGGGGTGGATCTTCCCCTCTTTTGGTGCCCATGGTGGCCTTGCTGTTGGTAGGCGTGTTCTGCACACTCTATTTTTTTCCGTCGATGGTGAGTGTATGACTGTGTTGGCTTCGTCCTCGCTCTCTGTTTTGCATAGCGAGTCATTCAACTCGTTGGCTTGCTCTCCTTCTTCCTCTGCTGTACTTTCATTGCTGTCATCGTCACTGCTTGTTTGCTGTCTGTTCTCTCCCCTTTTTCCGTATGCTTACTCGTATCCGCTGCACTTTCGGAAGTGTCTTGCTCCTTTTCTGAATGACTTTTGTCCTCCTTCCCTCGCTTGCCTCTGTCCACTCTCTTGTCTAGTTCGGACTTATGCTTACTTTTCTCACTTTCTTCGGTACTACTACGGTCTTTTTGTGAGGTCTCTACCCCTGACTTAAGTTCTGTATTTATCGCGCTAGAAACTTGTGTAAGAGGCGTATAATGTGCATTTTCACCTGCGCCTTATAGATGTAAATGGCCAAATTCACCGTCTGTCGTAGAAATGTAATGAGTATAAATATAATTTCCATTGGTTAATGCAAAATGTACACAAATGTTTTTCTTAAATTCTTGAGAGAACAGATAAGTACAATCGCTGTTCCCACACATTGTTTGTGACTCCAAAATTTCCTTTGTTTTTTCCGGCTCTCTGCAATTTTGTAATAAATTAGAATTGCGCAGAATCTTTCGTAACTCAGTAGTTGAGATGTCAAGTTCGTACAACCATATAAGGCTGTGAAACAAACAGTCTCCGGGTGGGTCGGATGGTATTTCTGATATTTTTGTCAGAGTACTATCAGGTTGTGAGCATTCACAAGTTTCCCTTCGCGTTTCGTCTTTTAAATATTCTATCCATTCATCTGGGGGTGCAACTTTTTCTAGCTGCTCCTCGCGTTCGTTTTGTACCGTGTTCTCATTTTTCTCTGACTGAGCCGTACTCCCCCCGTTATATGTGTTTTTGTTTACTTCGTCTCTTGTGCGTAGCGCTGCTTTGTCTGTCGTTACTATCTCGCTAGGCTCCCACATATCTATCCTCATTTTTGGTCTGCCTTATACATCTTGCTTTTTAATGTCGATCATAACTAGAGCCCGCAATTCATCAGACCTTCCCTCCAATAAGTCATGTATAATCGGCTTTTCTTGTTTGTCTGTTGAAAATTCCTTCGCTTGTTTCGTGCTTCCTTCTTTTTCTCCTATATCAGTTCTTTGCTCTTCTGTAATTAACTCTTGATTTTTGGTTGCAACGCTAGGTAATGGTGTGTCACAATTCGCTATTATTATTTCTGTTGACGGGTTCGTCGTCAGTTGCGTGGCTGAAAAACGTGGTTTGTTTCTGTGTAAAGTGTCACGTTGTCGTTTACGTGCTTTCCGTAATTTTTCTTTTTGTTTTAATATTGCTGGCATGCTTGTAGTAGTTATCCCCTTTCGAAAGCCTGGCTCTTTCTTAATGTAGCCTAATTTTCCGTCTGCTAACCCCTGTGAAATAAGTCCTCCTTCATCTGCAACTTCTCGCACTTCCCACTCGTTTCGATCCTTTATTGCTTGCGGCGGCGGCGAATTCATTTCGTTAGGCTCCTCTGATTCAGAGTCCGCATCGCCATTTTCTTGACCTTCTGTACTCATATCTGAACCTTTTTCACTATTTTTACTGTGATATCGTGTCTTTTTTCGTGTTATAACGTTCGAGTTATCTGAGTCGGTGCCATGGATTCTTATTTTCTTCTAATTACCTTGAATTCTTTTCTTACGAGTTGCCCGTACATTAAATATGCGCGCCGGTGGTCCGTCGCTATCAGCCGGTTTTTCATTCTCTTCTTCGTCCGCCAGCTGATATAACTCTTGGCGAGGCCGTTCGGGATTCACTTCCCCCTCTTGTAGTACTGGGTTTCGTGATAATGCGTCAGGTGGTCTGTTGTTTACGCCCGGGTGGTATACAACTTCGAACTCATACCCTCTCAGTTCCGCTTTAAGTCTGTTAAAACGAATATCAAGTTTTTTAGACGAATGAAAATGCTTAAGTGGCTCATGGTCTGTAACCACCGTAAACTTGCGTCCGTATAAATATGGTCTAAATTGCTCTTTTGTAAATACAGTTGCCAATAGTTCCTTGTCGTAGGTCGGGTAGCGGAGTTCACTCCCTTTAAGACAGCGAGACGCGTATTCGCACGGTCTATCTTTTCCAATTTCTCCCTGACTAAGAATCGCTTCGATCGCGTAATCTGATGCGTCCGTCGTAACGATAAAAGGTTTTTCCAAATCTGGAGCGATGAGTACAGGTCCACTGCACAGTGTATCTACGAGAGTTTTAAACGCCTTCTCCTCTTGGTCACCCCATTTAAATGCAGTGCCTGCTTTTAGGAGACTCGAAATAGGCGGGGCAATTCGTGCATAATTTTTGACAAATCGCCTGTAGTACCCTACGAATCCTAAAAATTGTTTTACTGTCTTGACGTTTGTCGTTCGAGGATAATTTCTAGCCGCTTCAAGTTTCTTGGGGTCAGTCATTATTTGTCCATTGCCTACGATGTGACCGAGAACTTTTGCTTTTTTTTTCAAGAATTGACACTTTTTAGGTTCAATCGTAAGGTTTGCAGCTGCCAGCCGTTTTAATAGTTTCGTGAATCGTCTCTCATGTTCCTCAAGGTCAGGGACAAAGACCATTATGTCATCAAGATACACTTCTATTTCATGGCCTTGTAATCCTGCGAGTGCTAGTGCAATAGCCCTTAGAAATGTGTTTGGCTAGTCTTTGCACCCCATTGGCATTCTCTTGTATTAGTAGTGCACGTCTGGGCCTGAGAATGCTGTCTTATGAGCATCGTCTTCGTGAATTTCCACCTGGGAAAATCCCGATTTGAGATCTACTACCCCGATGTAACGTGCCGACGCTAGGTTCTCTAAGATATCACTCTGAAACGGTAGCGGGTAACATGAGCCTACCGTAACTTCGTTTAGTAGTCGAAAATCCGTGACTACTCTCACTCTTTTTTCATTTTTTGGCCCCGGTTGTTTTGCCACTATCCAGGTGTTCGAGCTATGTGGCGAGGTGGAGGGTTCAATTATCCCTTGTTCAAGCATTTTCTTTATTTCGATTTTCATCTGATCCCTTATCGCCGGTGGATATATAAATCTTTTCGCCACGATGGGTTTGTCTGACGTCGTTATAATTCGATGTTTTAATAGGTGTGTTGCCTTGAGAGGTTGTCCATCAAGGCCAAATACGTAAGGGTTTGACTCGATCAGTCTTCTCACATGTTCTATTTCTTCATCGTTGCAACCGGCTGTGTCTACAAGTTGCATTATCTTGTCCACCCAATTTTGTTTCTCTAACTCCTTTTCGTTTTTCGAAAAATTTTCCGTTTTTTCTTTATCATAATTTTTTCCCTCATTAAATAACCTTATCACTGCTTCCCCTAAGCTTTCGACATTGTCTCCTTCAACGTCTTTTCTGTGATCCCGGTAAATTTCTTCTTAATCTAGCAGCTCTACTTCCGGAACAGGCACGTATTTTATCTCTTTACTCATATTAATACATTCTGCAACTATTTTCCCGTTAATATTTCTCGCTATAAAGTTCCCAAATAATATTCCTTTCTCCATCTCTTGGAGGGATATCCAGCCATATTCAGCTTCATTCTTGCTTTTTATTATTTGCGCATAAATTATTTGTCTCGATTTCGCAGGTATTTTAAAACACTTCGGCTTTAACAGTGGTATCTCTACATCATCTAATCTAATCATATTTTCGGTGGCGCTTATCTGGCCCCGATATCGCTTAAAAGTATCCCACCCTATGATTCCTTTCGCGTCAATAGGGAAGTCATGTGGGACAACATGTAATGTGCACTCCAGCCCTTGTAACTGAGCCTGTACTGTGACCAATGTTTTGCGTGCTCCGTGAGTCACGCCAATAATAGCCACTCGATACCTACTGTCTATGCTAAAAAAATTTTCCTTTATAATCGAAATCTCTGCGCCTGTATCTGCATAAAAAGTCGCCTTTCCATTCTTTAACTGTGGTCCCCGTAACTGGACCCATAGTGGCATATGCCCTGTTCCCGAAAGTTTTATAGTTATTTTGGAAAGTTGCTCTGTTTCTTCATCACACTCTAAAAGCTTGGGTTCGTCATTCTCTATATATGTGTCCGGCGCCTTTACCCGATTACTCTTTCTGCGGGCCCTCCTGCCTTTCCTCGTGCGTCTGCCTCCCTGTTGTGTAGGAGTGTCTTCGCACTCTGTAGTATTGCATTTTATACTTCCCTGCACTGCGTAAGTATTGGGGCTGTTCATGTGCGATTCTGCCTCCACTATTTTTTGCTCCGCCTCTTGCGGCCTCTCTCTCGCACCTTCTCTCTCGCCGGGCACGCTTCTCTCCGTTTCTTTCTCTAATTCATGTTCGACGTTTAAGAAGCACGCCGAACATCTTGCGAGTTTACAGCTGCGGGTGCGTCTCTCCTATTGTCAGGACCGTATGTGCCGTTTTCTCGCTGCTGTGAGCCCCCATCCTGTGGTGGTCCGTTCCTAACTGGGTCCCTGTTATAGCCGTTCCTGCTGTCTTGATTCTTATTGTTGTTTCCATAACGGTTAAATGTTTCCCCGTTGTTGTTATTATAAGGGTCACCGTAGCCGCGGTTGGAGTAATAATCACTGCCCGTGGGATTGTAGTTATTGTACCTGTTATTGTAATCATTCCTATCATTATAATTGGTATTTCTATAGTTGTAATTGCTGTTTTCGTTATTTCCAGTATTGTAATTGTTGTTTCTGTTATTGTAGTTGTTGTTCATGTTGTAGTAGTTATTATTCCTGTTATAAGGCTCTGTTAGGCAATTCTTATAGCCCCTGTTATAATTATTATTCTTATAATTGTGAGCATTATCATTTCCATTCCCGTAATTATAGGCGTTTGTGTTGGTATTGGTATTGTCTACGGGTTGGTTATGCCCCTCGTTTCGTTGTCTCTCCTCCTTCTCCCTGTCTGGCTTACGTGAGCGGCAGTCTCTCGCATAGGATCCCGATTTCTGACAATAATTGCAGTTTCCCTCTGGTTCCCCCCCGTTATTTTTTGGCGTTCTTTTGTCGTTTATCACCGCTAACAGTTTTCGTCATTCCTCGACTGAATGCCCGGTTGGGCCGTCGCAGTATATACAGCGTTTTACGTTTGCTGCTGCTGCTGCTCCTTGTGCCCCATTAGTGGTTTCTGTTGTTCTTTCTCCTATATTTGCCAGATTTACTATTGGCCCCCACTCGGTTATTGCTTTATTTTGTGCGGGCAGTGTACGTACTGGTATTGCATGCCGTAAGCTAAGATCGCTCTCTATTTTCAGCGCTTCTATAATTGCTTCGCAGAGGGTCCTCGGGTTTAAGCATGTAATTTTATATCTGTATGTTGGGTGCAAGCCATATGTAAATTGCTTAACCACCTCTGCCTCTGCACTTTCTTTTAGAACCTGCTTCTGAATAGGGAGTAGGCTTAGATTGAATCATGCAGCATTGTCAACATGCTACACAGTCCTTGTACTCTACCTCCGTAATCCTCTATGGATTCCCGGTTTTGCCGTCTAATTATCTTCAGCTGTACCACCAGTGCGTCCAAATTATTCATGCTCCCATATCTCCTCGCAAGTTCCCGAAGAAATTCCTGAACTGTCGCAAATTGAGCCAGTCTGGGCGCGAAATATTCAGCCGCTTTTCCCTTTAGTCTGCTTGCAAGTGTGCCGAGAACAAATAATTCATTTTCTGGGCCCAACCTTTCCGCAGTCATCCTTACCATCCTTTCGAATAGTGGCAGGTTGATTGGGTCTCCATCAAAGAACGGAATGTTGCTTGCGATATGACTGAGCGTGGGCAGAATGTTTAGTCGCGCGTTCTGCGGTCTGCGTGGGTGGTTATGATTGTGTGTAGCGTATGTATCGTCTGTACATTGAGGCGCGGTAGGTGATACATCACTCCGTAGTCTATCCCTATTCGTATCCGAGTCGGCCCAATTTGTGTAGTTATCAGTTAGTGGTGATACCGTTACCCTTAACGCGGCTTCTTTTATTTTTTCCAGTTTCCCTCTCATATCTCTTATTCTGTCCCATAGCTGTAGATTATGTACGTCTCCTACTCCAGGGTTTCTTGAACCTTTATATTCGTAACAGGATGCAACGGAAGTTGGCCACTCCGGTTTCCCTGGCATGCCCCTTTGCGTTAGTAGTAAGTTTGTTTTGTCTGTTCTAGCTCCGCATATCTCTTCAGCCCTCCTCGCATTTCGCTCGCTGACTCCTTCGCCAGAAAGAAGACTCGCTTCTTTGTTCATGCGTCCTATGTTTATGTCTGTGTCACCAGATATATCCTTGTGATCCCTACCTGTCGGTGGCGAATTTCGAATGGTCTCTGTGTTCACCTTATGAGGGACATTCACCTCCTCTGCTTTTTTTAGCTTCGCTCTGATTTTTGAAAATAAGCCCATCACTATTGCTTTGGTCTTTTCGTCTAGGGCATCTAGTTTTTAACACCCCTCTAGTTCAAGCTCTAATTCTAACGTTTGCTCTGTCATACTTTCTCTTTGTTGCTCTTTACTAGGTCCTGGCCTGCTCATTTCGGTTATCATATTATCACCCAGGCCCTCGTTATTGCTTTCCAACTCATGGGTCATATCACTAAAATAAATCATTTTTCTTTCCTACTTTTTTTTTATGTATGTATATCGTGAGTCGTATCTTCTTTTTTGATTATACTAGATCTTACGTATTCTCCTACAATTGCGGGGCTGCGTTCAATCACTTATGACGCAGCTTAATAATAATCGGACGAAAGGAAAAAAAAAAAATTGTAGAAGGTGAGGTAAGAGAGTACAAGAGCGGTATTCGTCTCTCACTTAGCTTCTTTGATTTTACTCTGTATTCCCGTTTAGTGGTAAATAAGAGAAAAAAAAAAAATTTTTGGAAAATCTGTCGTCTATTGTCGTTAAAAAAAAGTGATAATAAATTTTTCAGCAGATATGCATTTAAGTAGTAATTTCCGGATGCTTCCTATGTCTTACCAAGCCTACTAATAAAATCTCTCTGATTTGCGTTTGTTGTGCAAAAATTTTTCTAATCCACTGCTTATTTAAATCTGTTATTTTGCGTGATTTTTGTTTCGGATTTTTTTTTTTTTTTTTTTTAAGAAAACACTAAAAAAAGGAGCGAATGAAATAACAAGTTTATATACAATAATAAAAGTTTCCCACGACCTAATCTTCACCTAGTGAGTGCCTTCCCTATCTTGCCTCGGGGGTAAGGGGTAAAATTCATTTTATTATAAAAGTACTTACGTGCTCGTAGATATGCACGCCAATAAGAATAAAATTTTGGCAACCATTTCCCTTCAGCGCTCGCCGCTTATTTCCTTTATCCTGGGATTATCTGTAATTGGTATCCTGGTTCTGTTGGCTTCCAGGCTGCTGTCACCGCTGTTTGTCGACTGTGACCGGAACTATCGTCTTTGATCGGCTCCTTGGCTTCCCGATTTCCAATTGGCGTATTCTCGCGGCACTGTACTGTGTGAGCTTCTCGGCGGAATTTTTTTTAAACGCGTAATGAAAGAGGAAAAAAAATTCCGACTCTTACCAGACCCCACACTTAGCACCAAAACTGTTACGTGGGAAAGAGATAGGTAGAAGGTGCGTCGCGAGAATGACCAACAATTGATTAAATCAAGAGCTTTATTTAAATCACCGAAATTAAAGGCAAAATAGAGCGTGTATTTCCCTCAAAGGCTCGTCGTGTACCCTTAATTCCCAAATGCGCGAATGCTCGACTGCTCGATTCCTTGACTCTTGACTCTTGACTCCCTGACCGGTTGACTGCCCGAGTGCTGCCTAAGTCCCCGAACGCCGCCTGAGTGCCTCGATTTGAGGCTCGCTGGGCCTTATATTAGCTTGTTCTCCATCTGTCGATGCCTTCTTGATAGAGAAGCCTCGCTGTTACTAGGGAGAGTCAGTATGATATGCCTTGCATATCGTACGTTACAATATACTTACAGATACAAATTTCAAAATGTATTTAAAAGTGTAGAAGTTGATTGTTTGAAATGTTTGTTTTTACACTTATATAAATAATACAGATAAAATGTATTTGGTTGAACCTGTAAATTTACTAGAAAATGAAAAGCTATATTTTTTTATAAAGAATCGATAAATTATTTTAATTTTACATGAGATTAATACTATTTTAATTACAATAAAATTTGATAGTGAGCGTCAGGCCTTTGAAATGGTAATGAAAATCAGGGTCGATACTACTGATAGGTGCATAGCTGACGCTGGTTTGATGTAGCTTTGTTATAAACTTCTCGAAAACTCTTTTAGCGAACACTGCATAACATCTAATAAGAATAGATAGAGATAATGTTATGCCTATTATAAGTATTGTCGCGGCTACAGTGATTTTTGTTGGGATTTTTGAATTAACTGTAAGATACATTTGTTATTGTAGCAAATACGTACAAGCATAGCTTAAAATTTTTTCAGGTTCGTATATCATGAAAGTAAGAGGTGGGATGATTGTACTGCTGTTGACGTATCTATTGGTTCCAGAGTCGAAGCATTTTTCTGCGTCTTTTATAGTGCATCCGAAATTGCTTTTATGATTTCATATCAAACGGATGGTGGGTGATATTTACTTTCTCTACAAAGGACTTTAATGTTGGATTTATTTTCTGTCAAAAAAAGCCAATGAGAATGGCTGATCAGTCTAGTCATATAAGACGGCTTAGCGTTAAATACTTGTGTATAAAATTTGTAGAGATCGATATTTTTAGGGTTTTCGTATATTTCTACTTGACAAGAGTATGGTTTTATGTCACGCAGTAGTGATTGGCACAAATACACGTCGATAAAGAGACATTTATTTAGTTCTGATTAATTAATAAAATAGTATTCGAGGTTGCCATCTTTTAGCGCTAAGTTATCTGCTGTTATTATTATGCAGGATGCGATAGTGCTATTACGGCAATTTGTTTTTTGAAATACTGGCCACAATATGCACTTAAATAGTTTGAAAACTATTATTTGTAAGAGCGGGAATATTAACTGTATTATGACTTCGTTGTCAATTACATAAAACTAAAGTTGACTGTATTTATGTAAAAAGTGAGTATTTATTACGTCAACTGGGATCGGCATTTATTATCGAGAAATGGTATTGATAAAATAACTAACGTACTGGGCTAGTCTTACTGGAAATATAAACTTATTTTGTTGCATTGAGTTGATAATTTTTTCAATAAGATTTTTAAAGATAATAAAGATGTGGTAGGCTTCTAGTAATGAGGCGTCTGCTTCCACTAGCTACTTAGCTGGTCTGTTTGCGCTCCTTTTTAATTCTGTGAGATTGTTGTTTGACGCTATACATATGTTTGAAAATTCTAATTATTTCATAATGTGTTGTTGCATTATTAATTTTGTACTATGTTAACAATCTGTAGAATATAGGGTTTAGGTTGCCTAGTTCATGAATTTTGATTGCTAATTCTTCTATTGTGTAAAACAAGGGGTTGT
The DNA here is from genome assembly GCF_000648655.2 of Copidosoma floridanum. Next base: position 636,038 of record NW_019379501.1, on the reverse strand, counting down.
TTATGTATGTTTATGGTTGTTTATGGATGTTTCCTTCTAGAAGGGTTGTGTTAAGATCGGTTAACATCTTGGTAAAGTCATGGTGAGCTTTTTTAAGATGCTTAGTGTTGATGTAAGATACTATAGACCAATATTCTCTTATTATTTTTATATCTTGTATTTGCTCAAAAACGATTCCTGGATTAAAATTTGATTGATGAAATTCAGGTAATAACTTGGCGTTCGTCAAAACTACGATTGTAAATATAATATAACTGAAGAACATTTCTGATACCTGAAAATAAAATAAAGATATTCTGACAGAGAAGAGGGTAATTATTTCTCCTTTTTTGTGTATTATACCTGAGTATTGCTGCAGTTTTAAATTTTTAAGATCTCGTAAGTGCTTATCGATGCGTTCGGTGTGTTGACGGAACTTTTTAAGAGTTGCACAGCATGGGGATGGGCCCATGTATCTACCTACTGAGGTGTTAAGCCCTTTTATGAAACAAGCTATTGATAGTTTTTCACGCTCCTTGAGAGTTTGTGTTATTTCTGGATAGATGCGTTGTACTATTCTACCAGCTCTAAAAGATAACTGTGTTTTAGGTGTCGGCTTTGAAAGTGCGGTGGCTGTAAGAGAGTCTATATGTATACATTATATGACTGTAAGCTGTTTCACTGGTATTTTCTGGAAACTTGGTGGAGTTGTTGCAGTGGCACTCCCCCCTTGCCTAAGTTTTCGCCGTCGGTTGACGATCAGGCCAGATGTAGCTTAGTTAAAAATTATTAGCTATTATTTTTTCTATATAATATAGCTATATTTATGATCCTAATCAGCTACAATAATAGCTATAATTAACTAAAAAGTAGCTATAATTATGTAAAAATGATAACTATTAAAAGTAGCTGTTTATAGCTATACATTTCGCGCGAATTCTAAACAACAAAATTCATTTAATAATATTTTTTGTAAGATACATCAGTCAAAGTAGGTGCTATTGTCTGTATAATAATACCAAGACTAGAGCGTGCAAGTATTTTTAAACAATAAACAAAAAAAACGGAAAAAGTTTTACTGTTTAAATTATTTTTGTTTATCGTTAAAAAATACTTAAACCCCCCCAGTTTCACTGTTATTATACGGAAAATAGCACCTATAACGGCTTATGTACCTCACAAAAAAAAATTATTAAATAAAGTTTTTCATTAAGAATTTGTGCGAAATTTATGGCTGCAAACAGTTATTTTTTATAGTTGATAATTGTTCATTATTATAGCTACTTTGTAGTCAGTAATAACTATTATTTGAGCTGATTACAGATGTAAATACAGCTATAATTTAAAGTTAAAATAATAGCTAACAATTTTTTACTGAGAGTAGCAGATTCTTGAATGAGTTACAGATTGCTCCTAAAATGTGAATTGACCATTCGTAAATGCTGTGTAGAGCGTATAAGTAAATAGTTGTGTCTAGAACAAATTTAATGCTTTTGAAAATTATTACTACTGTGATAAAAGCGACGTTTACTGAGCCGAAAAAAATAAATTTTTGCCACATATTGTTCCAAGTGTTTTCAGCGAGTGTTTGTAAAGTGTTTTCGTCGAAGATGTGTAGGAGTAATAATTGCTGAGTGAATTTTGTTTCTCCTCTTATACTTGCTGCTACTGTATTTAATACTGCTAAGCGCTTGTCAAAACATAATAAAGGTTTCTAATTTTTCTATGTCATTACATAAATCAACACCGCTACTTGCTAAATCGAGGGGACTGGAGTATTTCTGTATGGAGTACTCCTTAATCCCACAAGTACGTGGCGCTAATAAGTACGGTTTTCCATTCCAGAAAACTGGTAGTTCCTGGCAACATGCGTCAGCTTCTCTTATGCGTACTTCTACTTATATATACTTAATAATGTGCACTACCTCCCTGGCTAAAAAGCTGACGTAACCTGGGTCAGCCATAAGTTGATAGGCAAAATAATCTGGTAAAATGGTGGCAATGTTAATTGCGTTTCCGATTACTTTTCTTTCTAATTTACATTGCTTCAACAGCACGTTTCTGTATAATTCTTTAATTTGTCTTCTGAAGTGTTTTTCAGTTATGGTAATTTTTGAAATTATGCATGTGAATACATTTATATTGTTAATATCGACATTCTTCTCTGCTGAAAAATTCTGCTTTTCGGGGTCTTTTAACGAAAATATTTTGTATTTACAGAACATGTATTTACAGTACTCAAATGTATCAACACGTATGACACATATTCTGGTTTACGCTCATACAATCATTTGAGCTCATTTCCTCTTTCGAGTACCCTGTTTACGTATCCTGTAAAGAGATTTTTGTAGCGATTACGGTCGCATGAGTCAATTGAGATTACATTTCAAAATGCGTATCCACAAACGCTGCCAATGCAGTGATCTTCTGCGAAAGTACATGATGTTCCAGATTCGAGTCTTATTTTATTATGTTTGAATCTATGGAGTTCTAACGCTCTTCTAAAGTAATAGTGGCGTAACCCTCTGCGAATACTTTTTCGTATTCGCCGTATGCGTCTGAACATGATCCTGCGTTTTGACAAGCGCCGCGCGCCGTCAGAGTCCATGGAGCCAACCAATTTTATGAAAAAGGTCTTCGTATTCTTGATAGAAATGTCGTGTATTATGTTGTCGTATAGTGTTACACTTCTGTGTAAATGCATTTCCTTGCATTTATCTCTCATTATTTTTCTGAGAGATTCTGTTTCCCTTTTTTTTATTACTGAATGCTGCGGCCACATACAGTTATGTTGTATTGTAATCTTAAGCTTGATTTTGCAATATATAACATGTGTGGATACGTAGTCGTTTAATTGAATGACTGACACGTGTACTCTTGTTGAGTTCATGACTGGTTCAACAACGACAATACACACAAGCGTTGAGTGAGCAAAGCAAGCTAAAAGGTTTTACTTATTTGTAGGTGATACAACCGTGTGTGTGCATAAATTTTTTTTTTAATTATTTATTTATTAAGTGGTTATGAGAATTGTATAAGCTGCATATGCGGTTGCTGTATACTATTGTGCTGTGTGCTTCGTTGATCTTAATTCTTACGTTTCCGTTTTCCCATGTACCGAGCCATAAGTATGGTCCTCAATACTGATCGTTATGACTTTTGGGGAACTGTAGAAGCCATGCATAGTCTTCGATTTTAAATAATTCAGAATTTGATTATTTTATTGTATATCTTTTTTTCTGTTTTTAGCGGTTATTAATTTTTCTTGAGCGATCTCATGCAGGGTATTTAGTTGAGTGACTAGATCTGTCATGTATTGTGTTTCCACTGTTTTTTTCTTGTAATAAATATTTTAAGGTATAGTGGAAGAGATCTACGGTTTTGGTGAAAACTCACAGATACTGCAGAAAAAAAATATGTTCATATAGAGTTAATCTGGATTTTTAAATATCCGTCTTTAGGAACAGCTAAATTTTTTTGGAACATCGTTTAAAAAATTCGTAAAGTAAACAAAAATGATTTTTTTGAAATAGCACAAAAAGTTGTGTGTCTTGGTGGCATTGTAAATGCTTTAAATTTCGAATCAATATGATTAACAGTTATTGTGAAAAGTCATTTGTTCATAACAAAGATGCTTTCGGAAAAATGCTGTCATTTTTTATTTTTACATGTTACACTAACGATTTTCATTGTATTATTTTCTTAAAGAGTTACTTCATCGAGTACTATTCTTATTTTATTAATTTTCGCAAATTATACTATTTAAAAACGTATTCGAAAAATGGGTACGTTCCAACGTTGTAAATAAAGGAAATAACTTTAATGTTTTCAGTCGTACAACGTTGAGAGTAGGTGCATATTGTAGGTGCTATTTTTCTATAAATTTGTTCAGGATTGAAGTGAATTTAGTCCATTTTTATACATTAAACCTATTCTTAGAAATTCACCTTGACTTTTACATCTTTATTTCTCTGCGAGCAGTCACACTGCAAATGTAAACAAAGACTTTCACCCATGTTACAGACAATTTTTATCTTTTCTTAAGTTCTCTTTCTCTTTCTATTATTTTCCAATATTTTAGTTTCACACGAGCCACTGCTCTGCGTAGCAGTACACATATATGATAACAAATACATATCTGTTCATGCACTGCTCTGCGAAGCAGCCTAATAAGTCAGTCTGCTTTCGGCGCGTACAGCTAAAGCAACTCACAGTACTCGCTTGCTATATGTAAGGAGGCTCGAGACTCGACGCCTTGCATATACATATAGAACGCATTTTCCAATCTATAAAATAGTCTGTAAATAAATAGTTCCAACAGTTTTATTACATCACAGTCTTCCTCCTTATTTTTGCTGGTTCTTCGTGTGCTTTCGAGTGCACGAAGAGCATCTATTCACAAACCTTACCCAGATCACTGTAATGAGCTTTTAAAGCTCAGCCACGCCAACCGCAATACAGTCCACTACAGTCAATATCCAACAAAATTAAAAAAAAATTTTTTCTTTAACTAACTCGGGAGCTGAGATAGTTTTTCTTTTCAGTTTGATTGTATCCCCTCGAAAAATAAATATTTTTCTTTGAAATTTTTACAATGTACACATCGATTGCTTATCTTTACAATAATTAAATTTCATACAAAAGTTGCTGGCCGTTTTTGCATAACGGCACTAGGAATAGTAATAATCTTTTCATCAATATCGGAAGATTTGCAAGTGATGACGTCACTACCGCTCTAGAAAGGTGCGCAGATATCTTTCTGTCCGCTTCAAAAACGAACCAACCGTAAAAATAGCATTATCTCGGTAACCGTAGGTCGTAGAGCAACATTTTTTTTTTTGGTAGCTCGAAAAAATAATCACATGTACTACAATTTCAACTTTCTAAGAATTTGTGCAAAATATTTATTTAACAACTCATGTTTTTAAATAAACGCAGACATCGTTTTCTTGCTTTAAACTAATCTAACTATTAAAATTATTTAAAAAATTACGTTTTTTTTTGTATCATGGTGTATTAATTACTGTGCTACTATGTTAACATTGAGTCTATAAAATAGAAAACACGTTTTTTTTTTATAGAAGTCATCGATCATACACTAATTTTCCAGCAAATCGTATACACTAATTTTCCAGTGATCGCATCGCAAGAAACAAGCACTAATTTTCAAAATTTTATAAAAATCACCACACAATCATCACTTTCACACTTTATATACAACTCCAGGGCAAGAAGCACCCTTCTTCAGTAACGGATTAAGCTGCTACGCTAGTATGAACCATTTCGAAACACTAATTTTTTTTAAAAAGGTGAGTGATGTTTGTACGACACAAAAAAGACTCCATATGCAGTAATCTTCAAGGTAGCGAGTGGCAGAACCGCCGCTATTTGGTGCAAAATCTACAAGGCGTATATATCTTTACATATACTTTGCCACAAACAACTAGTGGAATCCTGTGTTAATCTTATGGGTCGTGACAGCCAATCAACTACTGTCCGGCGTTCTGCTTTTCACTCCCTTAAAGCTTACTAGTTTCATGTCTCAGTCCACGCAGGAATTTTGGTGATTCGGAGGTGCAAAAATATATGTTACACGGATTTATACAAATAATCTAATTGCTAAAGTTGTAAGTATATGGATCTACACATTTTATACGCCGTACGTAACATTTCATAAAAATTATTTTCACTATACACTAAATTTATTATGCTCTATATTATAATGATAATGTATAGTATAATATGAAAC
>NW_019379501.1:599849-614966 GCF_000648655.2 Copidosoma floridanum | reverse complement strand
CAAATTTTTAAAAACTTAAAATTGTGGTAAATAGCTCAAAAAAAAAAAACACTGTTGCTCTATAACCCACTGGGTGGGGGGTAGGGGAAAAATTAGGTAAATTTGTTGCGAGAAGATAGAGAAAAAGCTCATGTGAAAATTAAAAGAGGTACTTGTCCGAAAAAGTTGCATTGGCCAGGAATCGAAACGCGATCTCCCGCGTGCCGACCCATGACCTAGCTGACTGAGCCACCATTCGCTCAGTGTATGTATATATATACGCTAGAGTAAATTTGTAGTCTAGTACATTAAATGAATAATAGCACTCAATAGAAATTTTACTCTTGAATTTCATATAGTACAGCATGTTAAATTAAATACAAGTCACACAAGTGCAAAATAAAATATGTCGTTATAAAACCTTGAGTTTTTTGTTTCATGGGATACTTACAAGTCAAGGGATTTTTCCTTCTTTTCACCACATTTTTCTTATTTGCAGGTAAAACTCGCCTTTGCACTGCCTTACCCCCTCTACAGTCACCATATTGCCCACTTTCACGGTACAGTAGAGTATTATTAATTACTTAACTATTAGACTGACTTTTTTGATACACTTTTTAATAAGCAATTTGCTTGAAGATTTTGTACTAAAACATATGTGTGCATACTTACAAGATGTAGTTGACTTACTTTTGGATATATTCGAAACACAACATCAATAAAACATAACTCTCACTTTCTTGACAGCAAAAAATTGTAATAGAATATGTTGGAGAACAACACAGAGTTTAGAGATATTTTGCTGCTTTACCCAATAAATCGGTCTTCTATTACAAAAAAACAATGTGCACGTACAGGAGGTATCGGACACGACGCCTCGCTCAGCCCTGGTGCTATTCGCTGTAAGGATGATGACCAGCAGCGCTCCAGTGGTATTTTTTCAAGACCTGAACGTGTCGTAAGCCAATTGTTGTGCCATGATACATACGGACTCGGCAACACAAATATTTATTGCAATTAATTGAGAGCTCGTGGTTCTCTGCATTTTTAGTATATGAAAGTTTGTGTAATGACTTATCCATGAAAATTTTGTTAACCTATCTCAATTCTGTGGGTCATCAACAAATATGACGAGCAGAGCCAAGAAATAGGGAAGCTGTATGTATACATATAAGGATGCCTGAGCAAAAATAGAAGCAGACAGTCAGACATCTTCAATAGTTTTCAATTGTTAAACTATTGGTTAGTTAGCTTACAATTTTTGTATAACTTCGAGCTATTTTATATAATCATAACTAATGATTCTACATTGGAATAGGACATTTTGTACCATAAAAAAAATTTTTTAAATATTTTTTTCATTATTATTAGTAACATATGGCGAACAGGGTACAGAAAAACTCCTCAATGTGTTTTTCTGCACTCTGTCTACTGAAAAACTGAGAAAATTTTACAATTAAAAAAAAAAAAAAGTTTTTTGAACCTTAAAAAAGTGTATGTTACTGACACCATGCAGCAAAATATAAATCCGTTTAGCGAGAACGTGGATAAAGATTTTTTATTTAATTTGGTTACCGGTCGAGCGGCCTCTGCACAGATAGCAAACTTTCTTTCAAGTGTGAATCGAGTGGGAGCAGAACAGAAAATACAGTTTATAAGCGAATGTAATTTTGATGAGATAAGATTCTCAAAACCGATAAAAAAAAATAAAATCTTAAATTTTGCTTCGGAGGCTGCCAAAAAAAATGCAGAGCAAAAGACCGGCAAATAGTTTTGAAAATGGAGAGGAATATTTTCGGGCGACTGTTAGGTATTTCTCTGAAAGAAAAAGTTGACTTAGTCTTCTGTCTGTCATTTCCTTTAGCTCCAGTTCCCCCTAGTTTATGTCATGCCACGGGTGAAATGTATAAGATAGAAAAATCCATTTTAAGTAAACTTTTGCGTGGTCGCATCGAACCTTCAGTTCCAACGCATGTTGATACTAATGTTATAGACGGTTTTTACTTGATACATAATTTTGGACCTATTGTACCGCAGACTTTTGGAAAAATCGCAGAATCATTTCTGCAAAATATGCAATTCAAGTGCTAAAAATATACACCTTGTATTCGATCGATACTTCATCCCGTCAATAAAAGATTATGAACGGAATAGCAGAGCTGAGTTTAATACCCCGTATACTATTACTGGCCCTGCGCAAACAAGACCCACCGATTTTTCTAAAAGCTTGAAAAATTATAAATTTAAAGAAGCGTTAACAGAATTTTTTTCAATTTATTTTGCTGATCCTTCGATGGTTTCTGTTATTAGAGATAAAAAAATATTCTTAACAGTGGAGGATAAATGTTTTTCTCATTGTTGAGTCGCGGATACAGTTGTGAAAATTGAAGAAATTCTTTACGCTTGTCTACACGAAGAGGCCGACACTAGGATGATGTTTCATCTTGTACAAATTAACAGTTCCGAATCTCGCACCTCGATTATGGTCAAGTTTCAAGCTGCCCGAAGTAAGACAAGCAAGTGACTCAAATTTGCATTGCAAAACCCCCTCCCCCTCTCATATGGCGCCGGTCTCATAGGGTTGCCGTGGTGCATTGTTATTGACTCACTTAGTACTGCATTCTGACAAAGTTTTAGCGTGCCCGAAGTAGAATAAGTGATTTTGCGGTGGGCTCCCGGATGGTATGCGTGCTTGTTACTGATACAATGCTGTTCTAGGGGTCGTGGGTTCGATTCCCAGTGAATGCAGATTTTTTCAAAAACTGTTTTTATAGGAAAAAGTTCCTATGTAACCCAGGCTGTTTCGAGGCGGATTTTTCCAAGGAATCGCCCTTCAGAATAATTCCAGAGTTTTTCCCTTGCCCCACACGTCTGCAGGCCTGGGTGATTTCAAAATAGTGTTAGGGCTACACGTAGGGGTTAGTGGATCCGATGCGCCAGGCAGAGATCGCCAACCTTATCGGCGAGGAGTGGTCCCCGAAACATGGGGCTTCTCCGAGGAAGCTAATTAGCCTGGATGCGATGCTTTGGCAGAGAGCGCCGGCTTAACCGGCGAGGAGTGGATGTCCTGACACATGGAGTTCTCTCCGGGGAAAGGCTACACAGTGGCGAGTGGACCCAATGCACCATCGGTGCAGAGAGTGTCAACTTAACTGGCAAGGTGTTTCACCGGAGAAACTCACAGTGTGCCCATGAATTCAGGTACGATATCAGCAAAAAGGGTTAAAAATGGGTGCGGCAATACACCCCCACGCATAGATGGTGAGTGGGTGGCCCCGGTAACTAGGCCTAAGAGCTGTCACGGTAACCCGAAAAAAAAAGTAAATACTTTATTTTAAGTCTTAAATTATGAGTCATACGAGTTCATACTTTAAAAAGTAACGTGTATTGCTCATGTTTATTTTCTATAAAAATATACTATACGAAACAATATATTTATTGTGACAGGTGAGATGATATTGCTTGAATATCTATGTGCTAATCTGTATACTGGATCCATCTCAGATCTAATACACCATGGATACCATCCATTAAATATCCGTTAAAAATGTCATTTTCAGAACCGAACTTAGATTAAAATTTTTTGTTGAAGTTTATTTTATACTAACAATTAAGTATAAAAATTTTAATTTTACTTATAGTATCAAAAATAATTTAAGTAATTTGAATTTAAAACTTTTATTGTGGCAATAGTGGTAGCGGGAATTATGACTGATAGCAATATAATAATGTCAGAATTAAGAAAAGGTTTTTAAAAAAATTATGAAAAAAATTATTATAATAAAAAACAATTGCAAGATAATATAATCATTGCAATCTTTAATAAAAACACATAATTTTTTGAGTTACAAATAGTAAAATAAAATTAAAAAATAGTCGTTCGGGTAAAAAATTTGTCAACAAACAAAACAGGTACAAAAAATGCTAAACACAAAAAAAAACTTACAATAAAAAGCTATTTTGGTAAAGTAAATATCGAATGTTAATTTTATTCAGCAAAATTTTGGCAAACTCACGGACCAAAATTGATTTGTTGTAAACGTGAAAGATAAACGTGAAAGAATATTTTTATCTGCTTTAAGTTCGTATGAAAACAATTTAATGCAGTTATTGCTAGACAATAATGATTTTACATATTTTATTTGATATTACAATAATCTTTTCTCTTTTTCATTATTTAGTGCAAATCGCGTGAGTAAAGAAAACGCTATCAATAATTAAAAAAGCCGAGGTCAAGTTTGTCACGTGATATCCAAATATTGTAAATAGTTTATAATATTGTAAAAAATTCTGATAATCATTCTTACAGTTAATCTTACTAATATATAAAGCAAAGTCGTTAAAACCGTTGTAAACCGTAGTATATGAAAGTTTGTGTAATGACTTATCCATGAAAATTTTGTTAACCTATCTCAATTCTGTGGGTCATCAACAAATATGACGAGCAGAGCCAAGAAATAGGGAAGCTGTATGTATACATATAAGGATGCCTGAGCAAAAATAGAAGCAGACAGTCAGACATCTTCAATAGTTTTCAATTGTTAAACTATTGGTTAGTTAGCTTACCTACCTTAATTTTATTTCACTGCGGCGCAACACACGTAAATGTAAATACACAGAAAGAAATCCGGAATTGATGCGGATGACACAAAAAGGTTACAGGTATATACATGTGTATATACTTGTGTGTCTCTCCATGTGTGGTTGTCGACTACAGTCACTATGCANCAGAGGTTGCGCCCCCTCTAGCCAAAATCAGGCAACATTTCTTGCATGTAAACAAACGGTTTAGAACATATATACATACGTACAGCTGCTTGTGATTGGCACTTGGCAAGCTAGAGAGAGAACGACGATCCTCTCCTGCTGTCTTATTCAGCCAATCACAAGCAGCTATACGTATGTATATATGTTCTAAACCGTTTGTTTACATGCAAGAAATGTTGCCTGATTTTGGCTAGAGGGGGCGCAACCTCTGGATCGGCTCGGAGCGAATATCCCGGTTACCGCTGACACTCTTTTCCAATGGGCAAGTCACCTAGGTCTACTTCTAGCCTAAACCTTTAGGATTGACGAGTGCCACCAATAAAAGAATTTTGTAACCGATAACGTCTCCGGCGGAATACCAGGAGACGTGTCTAGCCAGAGTACAACCTGCTCCAACTATTCAGAGTAATGTAGCCACTCCACCTCACGGCCTGGTGCCGTCAGAGAATTTTTTACTACCAATGCAAGCCAGGAAAGACAGCCTTGAGGAGCACGGGCAGCCACAACGGTTTCCTTCTCAGTGGTCATCCCAACGGCATACCCACAGAGAAGGTATTCTCTAGGCCTACTTTCCCAACTAACGATGAGCAGTTGGTTATCTGGATCACGACCCGAAAATAAGATATTTTTTGGTCAGTGGCGTACCTCCCTCCATCACGGTCTCCGTATGTAAAGATTTCGAGGGTGAGAGTCAAGCTACTTGCAGCCAGCTCTTCATCATCAAGAATAATAATGACAGCTGGAAGTTTCACCACTGGCCCTTTTCAGGGCCATTATAAGTATTTACATTTTCTACTTAACCATCAATCTCATTGGTTCTGTCAAGGGCTACCTAAGTTTAAACTACCTCGCTTACAAATACATTTTTACTACCATTTCCGGAAACGATTCGTCGACTAAAAGACTCTGTTAACCAAAGACGGCCACTATTAAACCAAGTCAGTTATTCACTGGCAGTCGTCACGAGCGGAGTTGTTCGTCGCAAGGCTGGGAACCCTGGTGACCGATGACCCTATATTACCCTCTCGGCTCCAAGTACTCAACCAGGAATCATCGATCCTCTCCAACGTCTGTGCTGGACAAACCTAACAGCTATAAGGAAAAAAAAACTTGAGCGAACGGGCAAGCATCACGTACCAATCTCTCCAGCTCAGATCACCAAAAAACAACTGAGACTGTAAACAATAGAAGGTGCTTTAGATACCAATGTTTTTGACGTTATACCTGGAGACGTTGTGGAAGATCTGTACAACTAGCTCCAAAGCTTCGGACTTTGTAATTTTTCTTCCGATCAGTCTGGGGCTTTAACAGCAGGCCAGAGAAGATCACCCTGAGGTATGCAGGCAGTCACGTTTGCTAAGAACTTCAGTCAAGAAAGAGTTTACTTAAGAGGCTCATCGGTCCTTTTTAGGGCCATCGGACGTCGAACTACCTTGCCAACAAATACATTAGAACCTAATAAAGTTGACAAAAATCAGCGTTTCGGGCTCACAAAAGATTTAACTGTACCAAAAGTCGTAAGAGGGTGAATTTAAAAAAAAAAGTTACGTGCATTTAATGAATACAATTTTAGGCGTCAAGAAACTAACGCAGAACATTTATCGATATTGAAACAGTACCATCGAAATTGATAAACAAAGAATCCATTGCGTGGGAGATTAGCTTTTTAATCAGTACCCTCATAGTAATGTCTTAAATCTTCTAGATTTTGGAATAGGTAGAATATGTGTTTGTTTTTTTGGCAATAAAAAATGTAGAGACGAACCTCCAGGACTGAGTTGCTCTGATAATAAAGTTGTGAGATAAGAGAAAATAATTTTTTTTTTTATATATATTTTTTGGGAGTTTTAAATCTTAACAGCTTTAAAAAATAGCCCTTTTCGTAGATTATACGGGAGAAACTGCCAATCAACGGCCCTTCAAGGCCAACGATTATTTTATGGCATAAGGAACGCACAGTACTTTTCGGCATAAATATATTTTTTTACTTTTTACGGCCTAATATTCGACCAAATAAACCATATGGATTTCGAAAAAATATGTTTTTAATAATATTTTTGTTCTGAGAAGTGTCAGGAATAGATGTAAAACTTCTGACTGAAAATGTTTCACATTACAAGTCAACACACTACGGTGTTCTATTTAGTAAGTCTCGGGCGAAGCCGAGACGGGGGGCCGCTAGTTATATATATGATGATGACTTCACTTCAGTAGACAAACGTTAAAAATTAAACCTAATGTTGTTTAAATAACATATTATAATACTAACACGAATAATTAAACAAAATCTGTATGCAAAAAAAACACAAATGTTTAAATTAAATTGTAGTTATAGAACATCTTCAAAATAATAAAATTAAGTGTCAGAATCGGTAGAATAGATGCGACTAGGGTTACAAGTTCCGGGAAGAAAGACGCAACTCTTAATCTTGGTAAGACTCATCGATATTTATGAATAAAAAATTATCAAATAAGTAGGTTTATTTGCAGTATATAAAACTCTGATGTTAAGAAACAAAGCAATGTAACTCTGATCACACTAGATACTTTCTTCGAGGCACTGAATTAGTAGAGAGTACTAGTTGATACCGATGCTGCTGGTACTACTACTGGCGTCGAAGTGAACGAGAGCGATCGGTCCTTGCACGCAGACAGACCGCATACGCAGTATCTAGATTCACCGATAGATGGCACAATATGGAGGTTGTTAGACTAAAGATGACTTAAAGTTGACATTCTTGACACTCCCTCCTTTTGTGTACATCGAAGTTCACATTTGATATTGTTACTCTAAAGTTGGTTTGGTGGCCCCTGTGGACTCACTGTCCTCCATATTTGACATATCTGTCAAATATTTATACATATACATACATACACCAACTTAGTTCTGACTTATTAGATGCTCTGAACAAAATTAATTTATTTAATATTTCATCTATGAGGTAGTGGTGACTTTCTATAGATAAGGGCTTGGTCATTACATTAGCTTCATTCTCTGAGAAAGCTATCCATTGTACATTTACTTTGTCTTATTGTACTCAAGATTTAATAATGTCTCCTGCTATTAGCCATATGACTTTTCGTGCCAATCGTTTCTCTGTCTGACAGTTGTTTCTGAATAATTACTAAGTTGTCATCAAAGTTTTTCAACTTGTGACTTTCATGCATCTGAGTACATTTAACTGCTGACTGTTTACCACACAAGATTGTTACAGGGCATATAGTTTTTTCTATAATAGTTCGAATGGCTTTATCTAGAGACATAAGTTCTTGACAAGCATCGCTCATGGCTAAATACTCTGCTTTATAGGTGGATAGGGTCACATATGACTGCTTATGGCTTCTCCAATGTATAGTGTCTTTGAACAACTTTATAATAAAACCACTGGTAGTGATTGAGTCTTCTAAGTCTCTGAAACTAGCGCCAGTCATAGCATCCGTATTCTCATTTTTAGCTCTGAAAATCAGACCTAACTCATGAGTGCCCTTAAGATACCGAAACACTCTTTCATCCTTTCGCTTCATCCTCGAATCTTAAATTTTTATGTTCTTTAATGTTCGTGGTAGATATCCAACTAATATTCTTAAGAGCAGGAACTTTTTCTGCCAGTCTAAGATGAGACCAAAAAGGTCTGTTGATCCTGGTTATTCTATTTGGTAGCTTTCTAACTTTAGTGTCTAATTCTTTAGTTGTCTGATCAGCTCCTCTTTTCTTCGGTCACCTTCTCTTTGCCTTGGTGACAGTGATCGAATGATCAGATTGTGAAGTGTGTTCTAAGTTATAAGGATTGTCATACTCAAAGTCCGATTGAAACCTTTAATCTTTAGTTAAATTATTTTCTGTTGAGTTAGTCAAGTTTTTACTTATATTTCCATCTACAATTTTCTCAATAAACTTAATATATCGAGAGATTAAAAATTTCTTTGCACGCAAACCCCCAAGAAATATTTAAAACTTTCAAATTCAATAACTTCATATGATTTAAATTTAATATCGACAAAATACTGGACTTGTTAGATAAATAATCAATTGATACTCAGTTTGATAACTTTTCTAAATGCTGTTTCTTATAGTATAATATACTTAAAATATACATACAACATACAGTTTCGTATCATAATATTTTATTATACGGTAAATACAACTTATATTTGGAATTAACGTATTCAGATATGGAAATTCTATTATAAAGGCTTTTTTGAGACTGTAAACAATAGAAGGTGCTTTAGATACCAATGTTTTTGACGTTATACCTGGAGACGTTGTGGAAGATCTGTACAACTAGCTCCAAAGCTTCGGACTTTGTAATTTTTCTTCCGATCAGTCTGGGGCTTTAACAGCAGGCCAGAGAAGATCACCCTGAGGTATGCAGGCAGTCACGTTTGCTAAGAACTTCAGTCAAGAAAGAGTTTACTTAAGAGGCTCATCGGTCCTTTTTAGGGCCATCGGACGTCGAACTACCTTGCCAACAAATACATTAGAACCTAATAAAGTTGACAAAAATCAGCGTTTCGGGCTCACAAAAGATTTAACTGTACCAAAAGTCGTAAGAGGGTGAATTTAAAAAAAAAAGTTACGTGCATTTAATGAATACAATTTTAGGCGTCAAGAAACTAACGCAGAACATTTATCGATATTGAAACAGTACCATCGAAATTGATAAACAAAGAATCCATTGCGTGGGAGATTAGCTTTTTAATCAGTACCCTCATAGTAATGTCTTAAATCTTCTAGATTTTGGAATAGGTAGAATATGTGTTTGTTTTTTTGGCAATAAAAAATGTAGAGACGAACCTCCAGGACTGAGTTGCTCTGATAATAAAGTTGTGAGATAAGAGAAAAAATTTTTTTTTTAAATATATTTTTTGTTAGTTTTTGATCTAAACAGCTCTAAAAATAAGNAAGCAAAAAGTTATTTCTTGCTGCACGGTTGGCTGCAGTTACTGCCAGAGCCGCACAAGGATACTACGTTATAGATGTCCAGCGAGTGGTGAAAAACCAAACGTGATGCATAAGAATGACGAGAGCTGGTGCTAGTAGTGGTAAAATTAAAAGTTAATTAGTGGTAAAATTAACTTTTAATTTTACCATCGTAGTAAACGCAACTTGGCGTGCGCTGCTTTTGCGTACGCAGACCAGCATTTTACTTATACACAGGTAGAGAGCGGCCTTGCGTGCACTGCTTTTGCGTACGCGGCCCTTCGACTTACATATTCTTTATATTTTGCTTAATCTATGCTGTAATTAGTATGTTTTTTTTTTTATTTAATATAACTCAAAATTTTATTATTTAAAATGTTCGAAATTCGTTATGAGTTGTTAGAATTACTTTTTTTAGGCAGCTATTTATACCACATCCATAAATTTGTTTACAAACATCATCAGTTTTTCATCCCTGTGGAATTTAAAAAGATTTTACTGTTCCATTTCCAATGTCCATTAGAAATAATAAGAATTTTAAATCTGCATACCGCATATTACTTTTAAATTTCATTGTCTTAAAGTGTTTCCATAGAAACCAGTACTTTATAGTTTCACTAATTAAATAACTTTTACACTCATGCTTTATCACTGGAAGTATTTGTCTCAAATCGCCTCCTAAAATAAATAATTTTTCACGAAATGGAATATTACTATCACATATATCTTTCGAAGTTTAATCAATTATTTTTAAAGCTTTTTTAGAGATCATTGAAGGTTCATATCAAATAATTACATTTACTTCTCGTAATTTTTTTTTACCAGCTTCGTATTCTAAAAAAGAACTTTTAATGGTATGTAAATCTAATCATAATCAAAATGTTCTATGACTTTTAATTCCTTTAGANAATAAAATATAATTTTGTATCACTGTTAATAATTTCATTAAAAATTATTTTTTGATAACTGATAAGGTTAACTAATAAATCCTTAAAATTTGTTTGTTAATCAATTACAGTTTTATTGTACTCAATATTTTCAGATTTTACTGTTTCATTTGGTTCTGGTTTTCTATAATCTTAACATAATTTTTCTTGAAGTTTAAAAATTTCATTTGAATGTTATACAGCATTGTTTTTTTTATCGTATTTTAAATCTTCAGTAAAAAATTTGTTAGAGTGATTCCCAAATAGACTGACCACAAACGTCTTCAGATATTAAAAATCATGTGAAAAATTTTCTCAGTTTATATGGCAGCATAACGTTACAAGCTTCTTAAAATTCTCTCTATATTGAAGAGCCGTGTTCAACTGAACCTAAAGCAATAATAGTATCTCTAAACGTACGGTAATGTATGTTATAAACTGTTTTCGAACTTTCGAAAGATTCATCTCTACTTGCCTGATTTAAAATTAGAGTCCTTAGGTGACACTATTTTTAGTCGCTCGGTTGTTAAACTACGTCTAACTCTTTTTCTTTCAACCCAAGTTTTTACTGTCAAATTAAAATAGTAATGTTCTAGAATATTTACGTATCTCATTTTTTTGCAGAACTCCATATTTTATTTTATTTATACCAAGCCGTTAATGATGTTTCACAATCTTCTACAGCTTATTTTTTCGAAAAACTAAATTTTCTTTATTTTTAATATTCCTGCTACATTAAATACAGAAGGGCTACATCTACACAGAGGGAGCGCTTGCAATCGAAATGCTGGTTCTATGGGGCTTAAATGGCGGCCATCTACATAATCTGATATTTCATAAAAAATTTCTATGTCGTCTTTTTTTTCACTCGTATTTGTTTCCATTATTTTACGTGATACTCTATCTTCGTCTTTGTCAAAATAATCAAAAATATACTTCATACTTTAAATAGATGCACAATACTCAACATTAATGTAGCAATTATATTCAGTTAACAAAAATGGACTGTATGGTACTATCATTGAATTATCTACTAAAATTTTTTCATTTCAATTTTTGATTCTATATATGTGATTACCACATCTATTGTCACTTTTCTTGTAATTTGGGTATCCATTTTTGTAAAAACAGTATCACTAGTTAACTTTTTTGGAAATTTTTTTGTACGATTTTTTTATGACTCGTAAAGCATGGACAATCCTTACGATAAGGTCGATAAAACATGTGTTTAATAACTAATTTTTGTATTTGTAAATCAAGTGAAATTTCCGCTGAAATAATCACAAAAAATTATTTGGGGGACTTTGGGGATTTTAAAAAAATCTGCGATGTGTCAAAATAAGGGAGAAAATGACGGGTTTTCACCTTATTGTGTGGGGGGTGAATGTGGGTCTGTATGGGGGCAGTGGCTTGGTTAAGGGGAATGCAACACCAAGATAACTATATAAAATACTAGCGCCCCCCCGTCTCGGCTTCGCCCAAGACTTACTGAATGGAGTACCGTGGTGTTTTGACATGTAATGGAAAAAGTTTTTAGTTAGAAATTTTACATCTATTCGTGACACGTCTCAGAACAAAAATCTTCTTATTAAAAATATATTTGTTTGGAATCCATACAATTTATTTTGTCAAATAATAAGCTGTAAAAATTAAAAAAAATATTATGCTGAAAAGTACTGTGCATTCCTTATGCCATAAAATAATCGTTGGTCATAAGTGGCCGTTAATTTTCAGTTTTTCCCGTATAATTAACAAAAAGGGCTATTTTTTAAAGCTGTTAAGATAAAACTTACAAAAAATATATTTAAAAAAAAATTTTTTTTCTCCTATCTCACAATTTTATTACTATAACAGCAAAGTCCTGGAGCTTAATCGCTACATTTTTTATCCCCACAAAAATACAAATACATTTTCTACTTATTTAAAAATCTAAAAGATTTAAGAGATAACTGTGAGCATACAATGAAAAGCTGATCTCTCAAGTAATGGATTCTTTATTTGTCAATTTTAACGCTGCTGTTCCAATCTCGATAAATTTTTTGCGTCAGTTTCTTAACGCCCAAAATTGTTTTTATTAGATACATTTGAAGTTTTCCTTCCAATTCATCCTCTTGCGACTTTTGGCATGCTTAAGACTTTTGTGACCCCTAAACGCTGTTTTCTGTCAACTTTGTTAAGTTCTAATGCATTTGTTGGCAATGTAGTTCGACGTCCGATGGCCCCGAAAAAAGACCGGTGAGCATCTTAAGTAGAGTCGGTGACAATTTCCATAAAAGCAAAAAGTTATTTCTTGCTGCACGGTTGGCTGCAGTTACTGCCAGAGCCGCACAAGGATACTACGTTATAGATGTCCAGCGAGTGGTGAAAAACCAAACGTGATGCATAAGAATGACGAGAGCTGGTGCTAGTAGTGGTAAAATTAAAAGTTAATTAGTGGTAAAATTAACTTTTAATTTTACCATCGTAGTAAACGCAACTTGGCGTGCGCTGCTTTTGCGTACGCAGACCAGCATTTTACTTATACACAGGTAGAGAGCGGCCTTGCGTGCACTGCTTTTGCGTACGCGGCCCTTCGACTTACATATTCTATATTGCACACACAAGCAGAAGGCGGCCTTGCGTGCGCTGCATTTGCGTACGCGGACCAGCATTTTACTTATACACGGGTAGAGAGCGACCTTGCGTCCGCTGCATTTGCGTGCGCGGCCCTTTGACTTACATATTCTCTCTATATTGCACACATAAGCAGACGGCGGCCTTGCGTGCGCTGCATTTGTGTACGCGGATCAGCATTTTACTTATACACGGGTAGAGAGCGGCCTTGCGTGCGCTGCTTTTGCGTTCGCGGCTCGCGGCCGTTCGACTTACATATTCTCTCTATATTGCACACACAAGCAGACGGCGGCCTTGCGTGCGCTGCATTTGCGTACGCGGACCAGCATTTTACTTATACACGGGTAGAGAGCGTCCTTGCGTCCGCTGCTTTTGTGTACGCGGCCCTTCGACTTTCATTGTCTATATTGCACACACAAGCAGAAGGCGGCCTTGCGTGCGCTGCATTTGCGTACGCGGCCGTGTGACCCTAAATTTTATGTCATTAATCGAATTTGCATTTGTAAAGAAAGAGAGAGAGAGAGAGAGAGAATGTTATTACTCTCAAGATTGCGTTTGGAACGAGGTAGAGCAAGCTCTGCTCGAGCTTGCATTATAAATGATACGTAAAGTTAATAAAGTTTCTCTGAATGTTATAAAATTCCATTTTTATCATTTGGAAAATATATTTTATTTTTATCAACGACTTTGTTTACACACAACGTATTTTCTTGAATATTTTAGGAATCGCAAAGCAATATGACTTATACTTTAAAGTTTGTACATAAGTCACAGAACCAAACAATTGTTTTAATTTTTTTTTATTTCAAGTCTACTTTTGCACACTTGGCATGATACCAGACTAGAAAGCATTCACATAATATACTACTTCTTAACAATTTCTGGCAATGCCCACAGTAAAAATTTTTCGTGTTCTTGTTTCTAAAAAGCTGTTCTAAATGCGCAAGAGCATCTTTATCGACATATTCCGCTAGGGTTTCTGTATGGTTAGCTGCAGCTTTATCCAGAAACGTGTCTTTGATATCTGTGATATCAACCACATCTAAAAAGGATATACGCTTTCTCATTATGCTTCCATGAATTTTTTCTTTCTGAATCTCCCAAGCATTTAATAAAAGATAACATTTTTTATCCTTTGTTGCTTTTGCATATGTTGTGGGAAATCTTAATTCCCATAACTTTTGACAGTTAAAATCTGACTTGACTTCATTGATCCCTTTCTTGGCCGTTGTCTCATCTTGTAGCATTCTGTTACCAATTTCCGTGGCAAAACATCTCTAAAAACAAAGAAACAATAAATTATAATGTTCAATATTTATTTTAAATAAATATATGAGCACTAGACAGTAATTTTTGAATTTATGTAACTTACAACTTTGTATTACCTGTTTCACTGCCAAATTGTTATCTGATTCATAATTGACCATGAGAGTCTCCAAAAGTTCCTCTTCTGTACTGTGGTCACGGTGAGTAGTAAGTTTTTCAGCAGTTGAGTTTTCATCTACATTATAAACACAAAAAATATTTATTAATGTATTTATTTATATAAAATTATTAATTAGTAAGATACACACTATTTATTTGATACAGGTGTCTTCTAAAACAAAATATTACATTTTATATATTAGATTTTTTTAGCTTAATTTTTTTATATATTGTAAAGTCTATGTTAAAACACTGATTTGATTCATGTTAGATTTCTAAAATTGTTCACTCGTAAGTATCGCAAAGTGTTACCATTAATTTTATTGTAAATTTTCCACTCCTTGTCAAAATAGTCATCATCAGAGCCTTCGAAAAGTGTATGAGGCAGAGAAGATGGTACGCATGACCCTTCGGGCACAAAAGTCAATGGCAAATAGTTTATATGGCAGCATAACGTTACAAGCTTCTTTAAATATTTTATATACT
>NW_019379501.1:507988-581236 GCF_000648655.2 Copidosoma floridanum | reverse complement strand
CAATAATGTATTTTTAATTAACATTACTATTGTACCTATTTTTGATTTAAGTTCATGAGGTGGCAGGCCTTTACGAATATTGTTCAACCTTTATATGGTAAAATTTATATAGATATTATCTTCTGATTTATCAACACCTTTACAGGTTGCATTATTTTAGCTGTATGCTGGATACAGCATGTTCATCCTATGGTATTTCCTTTAGTAGGAGATGTAGGATAAAGTACGTGTGATAGACAAAAATTTTTAATAAAAACGGAAAATCTTACGTTGCTTCAATATGACTTATATCAAACTTCCTGTCGACCAAATAGTAAAATTTTTAGTCCCATACTCTATGCTGATAAATTAACGCAACAATTTTTTTTGCATGCATATATTACGACAGAAAGTAAAAGAATAACATTATCAAGATGAAATGGTAATAATGCTTAAGTTTGGATGACCTAATTTTTTTTATTACCTTTACATGTAACTCTAAATGGTTAGAAATAAAAGCAAATTTTAAAAAACTCTACTGAAGGTACTACTCCGAATGATATACTAAATATAACTGTTAGATTATTTCATACAAAATTGAAATTAATTTTAGACGATATAAGTAAACACAATATTTTCAGAGAAACATTTAGAGAAACAAATTTAACTGACAAATGTGATATCTGTAAAGGGTGTAACAAATAATCTAATCTTACTAAGACAATTTGCTGATGTGGGGCCTGGAATACATCTAGACAATACAAGATTAGAGATTTTTAATAAGAAAATGGGAACAAAATACATAACAGGAAAATACAAAAAACCAAATTGAATTATAGATTTTGAAGTAATAAATAATTCAGAAAACACGTAGATGAAAAACTATCTTACTAATATATAAAGCAAAGTCACTTAAACCGTTGTAATTGATAACCGCAAAAACTACTCAATCGATTTGGCTGAAATTTTGCATACTGGTTCTTAACACTTTCTAGATGGTTTTAGTAGAGTTTTTATCTTGAAAAAATTAATAACAATAGCAACAAATAAGCTCGTTTTTTTAAAATATGCAAGCTTTTCGCGTTAGTTTGGTGTGAATTAATCATGGAACAATCTCCGATAGACATCATGGACTTGCAAGAGAGTTTAAATTCAGAGAGCTTAAATAATACTAGCAACTCTCAAGATGATTAATCTGAGATTGGATAAGGAAATGCAACGATCTCGACAATTTTAAGAAAACTTCAAGTCAAACGTAATTGCAGATCAACATAAGTACATGCTTCAAAATTATACGAAATCAGATGAAATCCTAAACTTTCAGGAAAAAGTAGATGAAGGCTTCTTGTGGCATATAAAATTGGGGCATACGTCCTTAAGATACTTGAACAACTACAAAAATCAGAAGCAATATTATCGAAGATTAAATTCACAGATTCTATAATGGATTTTGAAGTATGTAAATTAGCTAACATAGGAAAATTGCCACTCCCAGAAGCCAGAATCAGAGCATCTAAACCTTTAAAAAGATATATGTGGGCACAAACCAAATTCATATCCAGGTAAAAAAAGATTTTATAATTATGTTAATAGACGACTATTCTAGATACGCTAAGGCTTATGCAGTTAAGAACAAAGGTCTAGCAGGAGATTGTCTAGAAGAATATCTTAAATATGTTAGAAGACTATTAGGCAGTGACGATGAATTATGTTTTATCAGGACATATAACGACCCGCAATTCACTAATGAAAACTTTTCAGAAGTCATGAAAAGAGAAAAAATTGTAGTTGAACTCTCACCACCACATACTCCAGAGCCGAATGGTACCTCAGAGCGTTTTAATAAGTCAATAAAATGGAAAATCACAGCATTGACGATAAACTCAGGTTTGTCAATCAGTACGTGGACATTAGCCACTGATGTAGCAGTGCACATCTACAACAGAACTCCACACTACAGTATTAAGTTAGAAACTCCAATAAGCCAAATTAATAAGACTCAGAAGGTTCATATAAATAATCCATGGTAATTCTGCGCCTTATCCCCTAGCTGCTCCCCTGGGTAGTGGTAGGGATAGTGCAATACCGTGCCAGGGAAAAAGGGGAACTATAAGACGAGCTATTAGACGGGGTCCAAGCGTTATATATATACGTATATTGTTTCCGGAATGCTCTCTCTTTCTCCTTGTGCTGTTGGATAAGGGTCCATACGTTATCTCTTTCTTTTACTCTCAGCATGGTGGTGGTGTGGATAGTACGATACTGCGACAGGGGGTAGGGGGTACTATAAGACGAGCTATTAGACGGGGTACGAGCGAGATGTGTATGTGTATATATATATATATATCCCTATATTAAAAAGTAATTTTGAATCGTTATTTAACACATACCCCCCATATGTTCAATACTGAAAATGTTTTCTTGATTGATTTGAACAAAAACTCTATTTTTTATTTCGCATCTCAATAAAATCACGTAAAATTGACCATCAGAAAATAATAGTATTTTCAAGTTTTATTCCACGTTATCAACATTTTGACCTTGANATTTTCAGGTATTATCTTGTTTCATTGGAATATAAATTTTATTTTAATTTTTGCATCTTAAAA
Organism: Copidosoma floridanum; assembly: GCF_000648655.2. The sequence continues at coordinate 578,648 of NW_019379501.1, read as the reverse complement.
ACGCGATGTCTAAAATTGGCCATGTAAAAACAGTGGTTTTTTAAGTATATTCGAATGAAAGTAGAACTTTGACCTGAAAATTTATTGACAGCCATTTTGAATGCCGAGCCTAAATAATACTGTTTTCTGTATAGTATAAACGGTAATGATAATAAGTTTCTTGTATTAGGAGTTAGTTTTGGTACAAAAACTCTCTTTCTAATTTTTTCTCCAGTTATAATTTTTGCTTCAATATTATATTTAAGTAATTTTGTAATTTGTAATCTCGTCCCGTTACATAATCCATCAATTATACTTAAATTGCGTACCATCATAACAATTGCTCCAATTTTTAAACTAAGCTCATGCAGTGATAAGCCTTCACAAATATTGTTTAAAAATAAATTGAAAAATTTGTATGAATATTATTATCAGATTTATCAACACTTGTAAGTAGCATGATATCTATGCTATTATGTTTTCATTTCTCCTTTTACATGATTTAGAATTTTATTGTTAAAAATGTAAGTATGTTTGTTATAAGAAGTAAGTGTATCGCTATTAATTGAAAAGTTAATATCTTTACCAAAAATATCGAAACAAACATCAGATGCTTTTATTTATTTGGTACTTTAAATAATTTAATTTTTCCTCGCCAATATCCAAAAGTAATTATGAAAATTTTTCGTCACTCGAACGAACATAAATGATATTAAGTTTTTGAAAATAAATCAACGACCGAAAATATGATGATTAATACTTTATTGTATAATCATGCTTCTATTACTATTTCTTAAAACTAGAAGAATCTGTATGAAATCGCCTCCTAAAACAATTAATTGATTACCAAAATGGATATTTGTATCACAAAACTCACGTAGTGTTCTTTCAACTATTTCTGCGGCTTTTTTGGGATCATAGAAGCCTCGTTCCATATAATTTAATCCACTTCTTTCAATTTTTTTTTCAAATTAAAATTACAAGAATGAACTTTCTACATTGTTTAAGTCTAATGGTAAACGGAATGTTCTATGACCGGTCATTCCTTTTGGAAGTAATATGCATGCTATACCTGTCTATGCTACAGATAAACTTTTTTTTCTCGGAAAATGAAATACTAAATTACCGTTTCATATAGAAATGCTTTTCCTAAACCTCCTGGGCCAGCAATAACAAAAATTTTTCTGTTTCTTCACATCTAATTTAAAAAATTGTGATTTATGATCAGAGTAATTCAGTACGGCCAGAAAGTATACTATAGAATGAAGATTTTTTATTTTTATTACTTAGTTAAATATTCATATCTATACTTAATATTAGGCCTATTTAGAGTCCTATATAAGGATGTTAAAGTAAAGTAATAAGAAACTATTACACCTTTTTTCCAAAAACACTATATAATTAACGAAATGATTAAAAATGTTTTATAAATTTTGTCTTGGATATTTTTTGCAATTAGAAACGAGACAAGATTGTCTTAAAAATTTATAAAAAGGTATTTATTTAATTTACACTTCTTCTGTTTTGAGGAGGCGTAGTACCCCCCCCCCCACTCACACTCGCACACACACACATCTTAGTGTAAGGTGACTTATGGGGACTTTACGGGCTTTTAAAATGTATACTATATAATTCAAAATTTCATTATTTAAAATGTACGAACGTTCGTTATGAGTTGTTAGAATTACTTTGTTTACGCACCTATTTATACCATCCCCATAAATTTGCTTACAAACATCATCGGTTTTCCATCCCTGTAGAATCTCGAAAGACTTTATTGTTCCATTTCCAATATCCATTAACAATGATGAAAATTTCAAATCTATACACCGCATTTTACTTTTCGATTTCATAATTTTAAAGTGTTTCCGTGGAAATAAATATTTTATAGTTTGACTAATTATAGAACTTTTACACTCATGCTTTATCGCTAGAAGTATTTCTCAAAAATCGCCTCCTAAAATAAATAATTTTCAACCAAATAGAATATTATTATCACATAAATCTTTTAAAGTATAATCCACTATTAGCAAAGCTTTTTTAGAGATCAGTGAAAATTCGTCCCAAATAATTACATTTTCTTCTCGTAATTTTTTTTATCAGCTTCGTATTCTGAAAAAGAACTTTCAATGTTATTTAAATCTAATGATAATCAAAATGTTCTATGACTTGTCATCCCTTTAAGTAATGAAATTAAAGCAATTTCAGTTTAAGCCATAGAAATAACCTCCAATTAAAACAGAAAGTAAAAAATTCATGTTGTTTATAAAATGGTTTTTATAGAACCTTCAATGAAATATAGTTTTCGGCAGAATATATTGATTCCGTTCACACCTTTGAATTTAAAAAAAAAGGATTCCCTCATTCTCATATTATTGTAACATTGCATCTTAATACTGAATTTTTTACTACTACAGACATAGATAAATATATTTCAGCAAAATATAAATATAATTCCCCTTGATTCACAAGTACAAAAATTAGTTATCAAACACATGCTTCATGGACCTCATGGTAAGACAGTCCATGTCTTACGAGTCATCAAAAAATTTGTACAAAAAAATTTCTAAAAAAGTTTACTAATGATACTGTTTTTACAAAAATGGATACCCAAATTACAAAAAAAGTGACAATAGATGTGATAATCACATATATAGTAAGAGTACACTATAAGGGTGTTTTATGTGTGTGTGTGTGTGCACGAGAGTGTAGAGGGAAGAACTGGTATGGGGAATGCGAGAAGCCTCAGTTTAACGATGAACGCGCATTAGCTGCGGCGGCAGTTAACGATCGACCAGGAGAGGGGGCTCTCTTGAGAGAGTGCGGAGCAATGGGCTTGGGAGTCTAGTCTCGGGAGATCGCTTCCCCGGAAAGCACTCAACGCTCCAAAGGAGAGATCGACAAGAGAGGACGAAGCGACAACTCCAAGGGGATGACGCAAGGCAAGGAACGACGGGTCCGGGCGGCATCGATCCAGCTCCAGTCAATCTTGATTGCTGCCGAACATCTAGTGCCGTCACTACACATTGCTGCACAATAAAAAAATTTTAGTAAGTGTTCCCTTCTATTCTGGTCTCGTCTTCTCATCAAAAAATGTTGATGAGTTCAGACAAAGTACGTAAACTATCCCTGGTTGCTTAATTGATCCAACCAAGTGGTGATCCTGAGTCAGCAACTAGTAATGAAGGAGGACTATTTTTTTTGTGCTAAGTCTCTCGATGCGCAGTGGTTTTGCTTGGAGGAAGTTTTCCAGTATTTCCTTGGGTTCTTGTTTTCTTATGTCGCATTTTTCCCGGTGTTAGATTCGTGGTTGGGGAGTTGAGTATTTTTCCGTATGAACAGGTTAATGACAAGCGTTGATCCCACTTTGTGAGACCATTTAGTTGATAGGTAAAAATCTCCGGCTGCTCAGTCAAACGAGAGGTGACCTACCGACCGCTTTCTAAATCATCCCTAGGGGTCTTTTCTTTTTCTTGTCAAAAATAAATTTTATTGTCGGGGTCTTTGATCGTGTGAACGACGTTCTCGTGTTGCGGGCCATGCAGTAGTATTACCTTTACGTGTATGAGACATCTGTATTTTTATGAATTTTGGTTACATTATAAATTATGGTTTATTGAGAAAAAAGTAAAGAATCAAGCCCTAGTGCATTGTAAGTCTGCGTATTATGTACAGCTCTCTTGTATTGACAATTATGTATTGCTAAATTCCATTGTAAACACGAAATTTCACGCATTCTACTATGAATAGCGTTCTATTGTTGATTCCTACTTTAAGGTAAATTGTAAGCTTACTAGAAATCAAATAAATTTTGTCCGGCGAACGTTACAAAGCTTGGTTGGAAACGTATAGGAAGCATTCCGTAAAATTAGTTAGATGTAAGGTATTATTTTCTTAAAAACTTTTTTTTATATTAATTTTTATGAACGCGATTAAATCTGAATAGTGGATCTTTTTAAATTATTTTTCGGCATAAAAGTTTATTTCAGACAGTTATAAAAATTTCGAGCATTATACTCCTTACGATTTTTTATTATTTCAACAACACAGTTTCTTTTTTATATCGTATTCAATTATTCATTTCATACTAAAATGTTTTTCTTTGAGTTTGACGCTGTAACAAAAAACACGATTTATATTTCTCTGTGATTTTGTCTTACTTTGTTTTCTTTTACAATTTGAATAAACACCAAAAGTTAATTAGACTTCACTTCGTCTCTGAGCATTATTTAGTGCCTCTATCCTCAACTCCTCTGTCCACAGTAATTGTGTCTCACCACACCCTCGTGTCACTCTTAAAAAAGGTGACCGTTACAATAGAATAAAAAATGGTAATAAAAAAATTTTAGTTGAAAATTTAATGGTAGTACTATACATTCCATTTTTGTTAACTACATATAATTGCCACATCAATGTTGAGAGTTGCGCATCTATTCAAAGTGTAAAGTATATTTTTGATTATATCCATAAAGGAGAAAATAGAGCATCACGTAAAATAACGAAAACAGATACGAGTGATAAAAAAGGCAATATTGAAATTTTTGATGAAATATCAGATTATGTAGATGGCCGCTATTTAAGCCCCATAGAAGCAGCATGGCGATTGAAAGAGCTCCCTCTATGTAGACGTAGTCATTCTGTATTTAATTTACCAGTATTATTGAAAATAAACAAAATTTAGTTTTTCAAAAAAATAACATGTTTGAAGCTGTAAAGAACTCTGAAACAGCATTAACAGCTTGGTTTCAATTAAATAAAATGGATACTTTCGCAAAAAAATTAGATACGTAAATATTCTAGAATATTATTGTTTTAATTCGACGGTAAAAACTTGGGTTAGAAGAGGAAGAGTTAGACGTAATCTAACATTAGGGTGACTAAAAAAAGTGTCACCTACACTGAGAACAAATCTGTGCAATCGCAGCGCCACACCCAGCGTGTCTTCTGTACTAATGTAACAGAGCAGACGGAGCGCAGAACCTGTGTGACCAGAGTACCTGACCTGTGCAAAAGATGCACAGGTCAGGCGGTACGCGTTTTGCACCGTGAGCGCCGAAGAACAGTTGCATCTATATGTGCATGTAACCTAACCTACCTTTAAATTTCCGTTTGACTTCTTGGGAAAATCCATATTTTTGAAAAAACTGATCCATAGCATAAAAAATTTATCATAATAAGTTAACTGCATGAAAAATGCATCAGTGCATGCACGTAATGCGAGAGCAAGACTTGTTATGCACAGCTATACACAAGAGCAGCTAATGTATACCGGTCGAGCTGTTAGTAGTTGCGCAGTATAGTTGGCGCATCTATTACACAGTCAAGGGGACATAACTACACCGACCTATGTAAAATCTGCACAGGTCCCTGTGAGCACTGAATTCACTAGTGTTCTGTGCAGTACATACACTCGCCAATGCAATAGATGCACAGATTTATTCTCAGTGTAAGGACTATGTTTTTTTTATTTTTTTTTTATTTTTATTTTTTTTATCAATCTTAAATCGGGCCAGTGGAGCTCAATACTTCGATAGTTTAAAAACAGCTGATATACATTACAGTATGTTAAGAGATACTGCTATTGCTTTGGGTTAAGTTGAACACGACTCTTAAATATATAAAACATTTAAAGAAGCTTGTATCGTTATGCTGCCATATTAACTAAGAAAATTTTTGCATGGTTTTTTATATCCAAAGATCTTTGTGGTAAATCTATTTAGGAATTACTCCAACAAATTCTTTATTAAAGATTTAAAAGACGTAAAACAAAACAATGCTTTATTACATTTTAATGAAATCTTTAAATTAAAAAAATAATCATGTAAAGATTATGGACTACCAGAACCAAACGAAACAGTAAAATGAGAAAATATTGAGGGCAATAAAACTGTAATTGATTTAGAAACCAATTTGAAGGATTTATTCGTAAACCTAAGTAGTGATCAAATAATAGTTTTCCATGAAATAATTAACAGTGATACAAGACTATATTTCATTGAAGGTTCTATAAAAACCATTTTATAAACAATATGAATTTTTTACTTTCTGTTTTAATTGGAGGTTATTTCTATGGCTTAAACTGAAATTGCTTTAATTTCATTACTTAAAGGGATGACAAGTCATAGAACATTTTGATTATCATTAGATTTAAATAACATTGAAAGTTCTTTTTCAGAATACGAAGCTGATAAAAAAAATTACGAGAAGAAAATGTAATTATTTGGGATGAATTTTCACTGATCTCTGAAAAAGCTTTGCTAATAGTGGATTATACTTTAAAAGATTTATGTGATAATAATATTCTATTTGGTTGAAAATTATTTATTTTAGGAGGCGATTTTTGAGAAATACTTCTAGCGATAAAGCATGAGTGTAAAAGTTCTATAATTAGTCAAACTATAAAATATTTATTTCCATGGAAACACTTTAAAATTATGAAATCGAAAAGTAAAATGCGGTGTATAGATTTGAAATTTTCATCATTGTTAATGGATATTGGAAATGGAACAATAAAGTCTTTCGAGATTCTACAGGGATGGAAAACCGATGATGTTTGTAAGCAAATTTATGGGGATGGTATAAATAGGTGCGTAAACAAAGTAATTCTAACAACTCATAACGAACGTTCGTACATTTTAAATAATGAAATTTTGAATTATATAGTATACATTTTAAAAGCCCGTAAAGTCCCCATAAGTCACCTTACACTAAGATGTGTGTGTGTGCGAGTGTGAGTGGGGGGGGGGGTACTACGCCTCCTCAAAACAGAAGAAGTGTAAATTAAATAAATACCTTTTTATAAATTTTTAAGACAATCTTGTCTCGTTTCTAATTGCAAAAAATATCCAAGACAAAATTTATAAAACATTTTTAATCATTTCGTTAATTATATAGTGTTTTTGGAAAAAAGGTGTAATAGTTTCTTATTACTTTACTTTAACATCCTTATATAGGACTCTAAATAGGCCTAATATTAAGTATAGATATGAATATTTAACTAAGTAATAAAAATAAAAAATCTTCATTCTATAGTATACTTTCTGGCCGTACTGAATTACTCTGATCATAAATCACAATTTTTTAAATTAGATGTGAAGAAACAGAATATTTTTCCGAAAATAAGTCTCTCGATGCGCAGTGGTTTTGCTTGGAGGAAGTTTTCCAGTATTTCCTTGGGTTCTTGTTTTCTTGTGTCGCATTTTTTCCGGTGTTAGATTCGTGGTTGGGGAGTTGAGTATTTTTCCGTATGAACAAGTTAATGACAAGCGTTGATCCCACTTTGTGAGACCATTTAGTTGATAGGTAAAAATCCCCAGCTGCTCAGTCAAACGAGAGGTGACCTACCGACCGCTTTCTCAGTCATCCCTAGGGGTCTTTTCTTTTTCTTGTCAAAAATGAATTTTATTGTCGGGGTCTTTGATCGTGTGAACGACGTTCTCGTGTTGCGGGCCATGCAGTAGTATTACCTGTACGTGTATGAGACATCTGTATTTTTATGAATTTTGGTTACATTATAAATTATGGTTTATTAAGAAAAAAGTAAAGAATCAAGCCCTTGTGCATTCTAAGTCTGCGTATTATGTACAGCTCTCTTGTATTAATTAATAAAGAATTATTAAATTAATAGGTTCAGGTACAGAAAATATAAATTTAAAGTTAAGAAACAAAGCAATGTAACTCTGATCACACAACATACTTTCTTCGAAGCACTGAGTTAGCAGAGAGCACACGTTGATACCGATACTGCTGGTACTGCTGCTGGCATCAAAGTGAGCGAGAGCGTGCGATCCTTGAGCGCAGACAGACAGTATACGCGGTGTCTACATTTACCACTAGATGGCACAGTATGGAGGTTGTTAGACTTTAGATTACTCAAAGTTCACATCCTTGACATTATCTTTTTAAGAAAACTTTTTATGAAAATCATTAGTACAACAAACCTGTAACAGGAGATTGTGGAGCTATAATTTTTTTTACATCAAAAAGTATTGGAGATTATGACTTATAAGTCCATCCAAATTATTTACTAAATAGTGTACTAAGTCACACATATTTAAATAAATTATCACAGGATGTAGATCCAATGTTTTTTTTTTTGTTTTTCTCATTAGACCAGTTGGCGGAGATTTTTGCCTGTATTTTCCGGGCGGTAGCAATGTTTCGATTGATTCTTATGTATTTTTTTCCGTAGATGACGATTATCGTTACTCGTACTTTGTAAAAGTTGTGCTTCATTCTTTAATTTAACAATTTGAGAAAAAAAAATTATTTTTTTTTACATTTTCCTTTATATCTCCTTTCCTGTGCATTTTTAGCATTATGCACGTATACAGTTTCTTGTTCCTTACTTAATTATCTAGAAAATGAGATCTGGTGCGATATCCCAAGTGCCATTGTTAACCTGCAAATTGCGTTGTAAGTTGAAAAAGTGCATTTTTTAAAACATTCAATATCTCAACAATTAAAATACCTAGGAGCTTGAAATTCTCAGAAAATCTTGCTATTACTAATATAAATAACTGCACCAAATTCCAAAACGATCGCTTTTTAACTTTTAGAGTTATTAACGATCAAAATTTTTTTCGAAGCTTAATTGCATAATGCGCCAAAGTTGCTGTGATCGTCTAATTTTGATCCAACTGGTCTCAAAAGTTAATTAGAACCTATTTTATAGCGATTTGTTTAACACTAGTAGTTTTCGACACACGTATAAAACTCTATAACTTTTGCAAAAATTAATATTGATGATTCTTGTTTGCACAACTTTGAAGCTGGTATTTTTTTATAAATGAAAAATAAAAAAAAGTTGTCCTAGCATGCACGGGAGCCGAGATAATTTTTTTTTTTTTTGAAAAATTCGTGTGGACGTATTATACGTCGTACAGCGGTCTGGTTTGGAGGGATTTAAGTTCAATACTTGTACTTTCAATAAAAAAATATATGCCATGCAAGGTCTAATATATCATATAATGTGTGGTGCACGGTATATGCAAAAACGTTACCAAGATGCAATGGCAATATTGCAGAAATTCAGAAAATCTGATTTATTCATTACTGTTACATACATCCAAAATCGGAAAGAAATAAAGAAAGTTTTGAAAAATTTTCCGAGCAGGACTACTCCTAATGACGTACCAAATATTACCCTTAGATTATGTCATATAAAACTGAAATCCATTTTAGATGATATAAGCAAGCAAAATATTTTCTGAAAAGTTATTTCGTACGTTTATACAAATGAATTTGAAAATAGAGGCCTATTAGGCTCTCATTATTTTTACATTGCATCTCAATGATAAATTATTCACCACTACAGTTACTGACAACTATGTTTCGGCAGAAATTTCACTTGCTTCATACGTGAACATTCATACAAGAGTATCCATCACAAATCGTACTTTTGTATGGAATATGCCATTATTTACAAAAATGGTAAAAAAATTATTAACACCAATGTAACGTTCTAGAATTAACACAAATGTATCATGTTAATAAAATAATCATCTAAATGATATCTTAACTGTGTTCTGTTTGTTATTTTTATCATGTAGTTATAAATTACGATTAATAATTTGATTTTAACAAGTACCATGAAGGGTATCGAAGGGAGGCCAGATAAAAGGCTGGAGGAAGACCACTTAAAATGTGAGGAGGGCCTGAGAGAGGTCTTTATTTTTGTAGGATATTTATTATTGGGTCAATTTAAGGGGAAAGTTTTTAGTTTTTTTCCTTATTTTGAGGAGGGGGGGGGCTCAAGAAAACATTCAAAATTTTGAGGATGGTCACGGGGGCGAGGGTGATTGAGTTAGTTCTTACAACTGTATTATAAACTATATTGCATAGTTATTTTGGTAGGTCTATACACAGATCCCTCCACACATGGCCCCTCCAACAAAACAAGGGAAAATCCTCTATATTTCTTTGTGAACAACAAAAAGTGTATAAAACCCCTTCCATGCCCTCATCTATGCCCATATGATCCCTTTTATAAATTTAGGAGCCCCCATAGTAAAACCATGGTTTTGTACTCACATTTATCATGTTTTAATCTCATTTTCCTATACGGTTTTGATAACTTACGTAATAAAAAATTATTTAGTTCTATAAAATCTGTATACCTGTGAGACACGTCGTTTTCGAAAACCACATGGTTTCGTAAAACCATGATTCGCGGTTACAAAAACTGTTGTTTGTAACATTTTTCCACATTAATATATACATAATCGTGCTCCAAGTTTTGAATTATTTTAGTAAATGGATGTACTAATCTTTACTTAAAGTATATATTAGAGAAGTCTGAACTAGACTAAATACATAAATATTTTTTTAATAAAAATTAAAACTTTTCATTTGTCAAACCAAATCTTATGTAAGCATCACACTAAACAAACAACTAAAGGTTTTTTAAGTATTTGTTTTATGTTGCACATGTGTAAGGTGTACTTAGTTTTACACACAGTACTAAATCGAATTTAATTTGAAAATTCCTATTCAATGCCGTTATTCAGATATTGCAGTGGACTAAAAATTTACTCGCGGATACATTGCAAAGAAGCATGTGGAAAAACCATATGGTTTTGTATACATATTTAACATGTAGTTTTTCTCTTATTTTCTGATATAGTTTAGACAAACTACGTCAAAAACTATGTAGTCTTATAAAACCGTATTTCTGTGAGACACGTGGTTTTCTAAAACCACATACTTTTGTGGAACTATATGATTTTTGGTTTGTGGTTTGTTACATTTTTCCACCATAATATATGCATAATTGTGCTCAAAGATTAAAATTATTTTAGTTAACGTAAATACTACCCCTTAATTTAAGTATATATTAGAATAGTCCAAACTAGAATGAATGTGTAAATCTTTTTCTACTAAAAATTCAAACTCTTTATTTGTCAAACCAAATGTGATTTCAAAAATATGCAGTAACTTTTTGAAAAAATAAATTTTGCCACAGAAGTGCAATGAAAAGAACATTTTAATCATATACTAAAAGGAAGTTCGCATTCCCGTCCTGATTTTAGGCTGGGAAGTTATGTATTCCTGACCAGGACGGGAATTTTTTTGCTGCGCACTAACGTACTGTGCAGCCCTATCCTTGTTACTTTTTTATGTCAGACGTCAGCTACTCATGTGTATTCAGCTATAGTCGACAATGTACTACACTCAGCTGACGGAAACTGAAACACTCGGATCATAACCTCAATACTTATGCCGTGCGAATATGCAGATTGCAGAGTGTAAAATTAATGATTTTAGCCAGTGAGTAGTGTTATACTCAACAATTAAAAATAATTAAGTAGTCAGTTTCTATACGTCTGAGTACTGAAAGCGATTGTGTGAGTATATGAATAAAGCTTCTATATTATTTCCAAATAAATTTTTCACGTAAGAAAACAACCGTTACAGGAGCAAAACATACTAATATAATTCCCATAGTGCCAGTGTAAAAGATTTTCATATAAATTTTGTGTGTTACTGAATTGTATATGTAACTGAACGACTTCTACGAGCGTAGTTGCTGCATACAGTACTGGAGTCGCTATATATTGTTTTCTATCTCGCTCGCTCTTCATTTTCCTAGAGTCCCTAGAACAACAAACGCATGAGCGTTCACAATGAACAACGGAATAACTGCGTGTTAATTTTATATAAAATTAAGGTACGAATAACTCTTTTTGGGTCGCGAACTTCCCACCGGATATGAAGAAAAATCGTATACGTCACTCAGCAGGAAAATAGCACATCACCGTCCGCATATTTGCCACCTTCGGCTTCGCCTCAGGTGGCAATATACATGTGGACGGGAATGTACTACTTCCCTGCCTCGTGACGTCATATACGGCACACCCCCTGCTAAATTTTGTTGCCTCCCCCCCTCCCCGAAAAAAAACGGAAAATTCTTTCGTTTTTACCCTTACTTGTATAGACTTCATTTGTTTTTGAGCCCCACCAATCCCTCACCGCCAATTTTTAGGAAGCCCTCACACCCTCCTCCACCGCGCCGCCCAACCTCCCTACACCATTGACGAATCCGTAATAAAGAAAAATTCCCTCTACTTTTCTGCTTTCTAAGCCTTATATTCAGTATTTTAAAATTTGTATTCGAATGACTTGATCATATTCTAGGTTAACATTCAATTGTTAAATAATTACGTTTAGTTGTATAATAATACGAATTTCATCTATTTTTTCATGCCACCCTCGAAGCAAAAAAATTGAAGTGGCGAATTTGACATATTAGTCACTTCATAAGAACTGGAATATTTTAAGAGATTTTAAATTTTTTCAGGAGTGTAAATAGAGTTTTTAAAAAAATTTTTTGTATCATCTATGATTACAAGCTAAAATTTTTTAGGCACTGCTAAATTTGAACAACAAAATTTTTTTTCGACTTTCTTATTTTATTAGCGAAAAAAAGAAACCGAACAGACCTTTATAAAATCTCATAACTCAGATGAAAGCGCTCTCCATAAAACTTTGACTCCATTCTCACATTTATATCATGTACTTACTATTATCATTCACACAAGTCACTATTCGAGTCAATAATTAAACATTACACGAAAATATAAAGCGTTACGGGCCTTAGAAAAAAAAGTCTAACAGGCTCTTACAAGTTCGTTGAAAAAAGAATATTGTGATGCAACAAACACAATTAAACATCGCCCGTACATTTTTATCATTTAAAAAACAGCGATATCTTAACCCATTACCTTCTGAGTCGATAATCCAACACCACGAGAAGATACATAACATTCTTTAGTATTGCGTGCTTTTAGTTTTTTATTTTAGAGGGATCAAACAAAAAAATGTAAAAGTTGCACCACTGGCTTATCTGAATGGACAAATCGAAAAAATCTTGAACTCAAGAGCCTGAAGCTCAATTTTATTTAAAAAACTGTGTGCAAAAATTTATCTTAATCAGTAACTGTAATAATATGAGTTTTTTGAGACTTGCCATTAAACTTACATTATTTAAAGACCGGAGAAATATACACGAAGACAAAAAAATTGGTGAAGGTAGTCGAAGGGCAGGCCTTTGCTAATGTGCTTAAGTCAGTGAAGGCAAATTTTGACCTTGACAATGCTGATATTGCAGTTTAAAGTGTCTTCACTACTAAAAAAGGAGACATGCTCATTAGAGTCAAAAGTGTGAAAGACGTGATTATATTTTTACAGCAAGTAAAAAAGTCAGTAGCTCTACAAGGAACAATGGTAATAAGCAACAGAAAAGTGACACTAAAAGTTCGAGACCATGATGCCATTGTTAAAGAAGAGATCAAAGAAGATTTTATAAGGACTTTTGGACAAGAAGATTTTATAAGGACAAGTCTCGCCAAAACAAGTAAGCACTTTTCAGGATGCACAAATAATGGTTATGGAGACATCAAATCTACTTTAACTAACTAAGAAAAAGAAACTTTTTCTTTAAATTTCTAATTTTTTCCTACCACACATTGTTCGAATAGAGTATAGTAACTTTAATTACTCTAAAAAACATGTACGGCTCAAGTAATGGGCTGTTGATGGTCCGTCTACCTCGTGTGATTAGGGAAGTACACGGCCCGTGCACGGCTTGCGGTACAATTTTTGCACGCCGAAATATTTGATAATAAAAGAATGGACATAGAAAAGCTAACGATACACTTGGGTCTGAGAGCATTGAATTTTGATCAGAAAATTTTAACCAGAGAGAGAACAGACGCACACGGTTATGATAAAAAAAGGCTTTTGAAAAGGAGTACAAACAAGAGTAGATGGAAATGAATTTTTTAACAGTTTCAGTTTTGGTGAGCACTTACTATAGACCTGGAGAAACCAAAGAGTGATTTTCAAAGATATGATAAAAAAGCGTATAAATGACATTGATAACTAAAATGCTGAAGCCAAAATTTAGATCGAGGTAAGAAAACTTAGAATTAAATATTTTGGTTAAAGGACCAGAAAACAGTCTGTGTGTAATGCAAATGCGATGAAGAAAGCTTTAAACACTCATTTAGGAAAAATTATTAAAAGTGTACTTAGTTTTACACACAGTACTAAATCGAATTTAATTTGAAAATTCCTATTCAATGCCGTTATTCAGATATTGCAGTGGACTAAAAATTTACTCGCGGATACATTGCAAAGAAGCATGTGGAAAAACCATATGGTTTTGTATACATATTTAACATGTAGTTTTTCTCTTATTTTCTGATATAGTTTAGACAAACTACGTCAAAAACTATGTAGTCTTATAAAACCGTATTTCTGTGAGACACGTGGTTTTCTAAAACCACATACTTTTGTGGAACTATATGATTTTTGGTTTGTGGTTTGTTACATTTTTCCACCATAATATATGCATAATTGTGCTCAAAGATTAAAATTATTTTAGTTAACGTAAATACTACCCCTTAATTTAAGTATATATTAGAATAGTCCAAACTAGAATGAATGTGTAAATCTTTTTCTACTAAAAATTCAAACTCTTTATTTGTCAAACCAAATGTGATTTCAAAAATATGCAGTAACTTTTTGAAAAAATAAATTTTGCCACAGAAGTGCAATGAAAAGAACATTTTAATCATATACTAAAAGGAAGTTCGCATTCCCGTCCTGATTTTAGGCTGGGAAGTTATGTATTCCTGACCAGGACGGGAATTTTTTTGCTGCGCACTAACGTACTGTGCAGCCCTATCCTTGTTACTTTTTTATGTCAGACGTCAGCTACTCATGTGTATTCAGCTATAGTCGACAATGTACTACACTCAGCTGACGGAAACTGAAACACTCGGATCATAACCTCAATACTTATGCCGTGCGAATATGCAGATTGCAGAGTGTAAAATTAATGATTTTAGCCAGTGAGTAGTGTTATACTCAACAATTAAAAATAATTAAGTAGTCAGTTTCTATACGTCTGAGTACTGAAAGCGATTGTGTGAGTATATGAATAAAGCTTCTATATTATTTCCAAATAAATTTTTCACGTAAGAAAACAACCGTTACAGGAGCAAAACATACTAATATAATTCCCATAGTGCCAGTGTAAAAGATTTTCATATAAATTTTGTGTGTTACTGAATTGTATATGTAACTGAACGACTTCTACGAGCGTAGTTGCTGCATACAGTACTGGAGTCGCTATATATTGTTTTCTATCTCGCTCGCTCTTCATTTTCCTAGAGTCCCTAGAACAACAAACGCATGAGCGTTCACAATGAACAACGGAATAACTGCGTGTTAATTTTATATAAAATTAAGGTACGAATAACTCTTTTTGGGTCGCGAACTTCCCACCGGATATGAAGAAAAATCGTATACGTCACTCAGCAGGAAAATAGCACATCACCGTCCGCATATTTGCCACCTTCGGCTTCGCCTCAGGTGGCAATATACATGTGGACGGGAATGTACTACTTCCCTGCCTCGTGACGTCATATACGGCACACCCCCTGCTAAATTTTGTTGCCTCCCCCCCTCCCCGAAAAAAAACGGAAAATTCTTTCGTTTTTACCCTTACTTGTATAGACTTCATTTGTTTTTGAGCCCCACCAATCCCTCACCGCCAATTTTTAGGAAGCCCTCACACCCTCCTCCACCGCGCCGCCCAACCTCCCTACACCATTGACGAATCCGTAATAAAGAAAAATTCCCTCTACTTTTCTGCTTTCTAAGCCTTATATTCAGTATTTTAAAATTTGTATTCGAATGACTTGATCATATTCTAGGTTAACATTCAATTGTTAAATAATTACGTTTAGTTGTATAATAATACGAATTTCATCTATTTTTTCATGCCACCCTCGAAGCAAAAAAATTGAAGTGGCGAATTTGACATATTAGTCACTTCATAAGAACTGGAATATTTTAAGAGATTTTAAATTTTTTCAGGAGTGTAAATAGAGTTTTTAAAAAAATTTTTTGTATCATCTATGATTACAAGCTAAAATTTTTTAGGCACTGCTAAATTTGAACAACAAAATTTTTTTTCGACTTTCTTATTTTATTAGCGAAAAAAAGAAACCGAACAGACCTTTATAAAATCTCATAACTCAGATGAAAGCGCTCTCCATAAAACTTTGACTCCATTCTCACATTTATATCATGTACTTACTATTATCATTCACACAAGTCACTATTCGAGTCAATAATTAAACATTACACGAAAATATAAAGCGTTACGGGCCTTAGAAAAAAAAGTCTAACAGGCTCTTACAAGTTCGTTGAAAAAAGAATATTGTGATGCAACAAACACAATTAAACATCGCCCGTACATTTTTATCATTTAAAAAACAGCGATATCTTAACCCATTACCTTCTGAGTCGATAATCCAACACCACGAGAAGATACATAACATTCTTTAGTATTGCGTGCTTTTAGTTTTTTATTTTAGA
Source organism: Copidosoma floridanum (assembly GCF_000648655.2). Next base: position 562,280 of record NW_019379501.1, on the reverse strand, counting down.
GGGATCAAACAAAAAAATGTAAAAGTTGCACCACTGGCTTATCTGAATGGACAAATCGAAAAAATCTTGAACTCAAGAGCCTGAAGCTCAATTTTATTTAAAAAACTGTGTGCAAAAATTTATCTTAATCAGTAACTGTAATAATATGAGTTTTTTGAGACTTGCCATTAAACTTACATTATTTAAAGACCGGAGAAATATACACGAAGACAAAAAAATTGGTGAAGGTAGTCGAAGGGCAGGCCTTTGCTAATGTGCTTAAGTCAGTGAAGGCAAATTTTGACCTTGACAATGCTGATATTGCAGTTTAAAGTGTCTTCACTACTAAAAAAGGAGACATGCTCATTAGAGTCAAAAGTGTGAAAGACGTGATTATATTTTTACAGCAAGTAAAAAAGTCAGTAGCTCTACAAGGAACAATGGTAATAAGCAACAGAAAAGTGACACTAAAAGTTCGAGACCATGATGCCATTGTTAAAGAAGAGATCAAAGAAGATTTTATAAGGACTTTTGGACAAGAAGATTTTATAAGGACAAGTCTCGCCAAAACAAGTAAGCACTTTTCAGGATGCACAAATAATGGTTATGGAGACATCAAATCTACTTTAACTAACTAAGAAAAAGAAACTTTTTCTTTAAATTTCTAATTTTTTCCTACCACACATTGTTCGAATAGAGTATAGTAACTTTAATTACTCTAAAAAACATGTACGGCTCAAGTAATGGGCTGTTGATGGTCCGTCTACCTCGTGTGATTAGGGAAGTACACGGCCCGTGCACGGCTTGCGGTACAATTTTTGCACGCCGAAATATTTGATAATAAAAGAATGGACATAGAAAAGCTAACGATACACTTGGGTCTGAGAGCATTGAATTTTGATCAGAAAATTTTAACCAGAGAGAGAACAGACGCACACGGTTATGATAAAAAAAGGCTTTTGAAAAGGAGTACAAACAAGAGTAGATGGAAATGAATTTTTTAACAGTTTCAGTTTTGGTGAGCACTTACTATAGACCTGGAGAAACCAAAGAGTGATTTTCAAAGATATGATAAAAAAGCGTATAAATGACATTGATAACTAAAATGCTGAAGCCAAAATTTAGATCGAGGTAAGAAAACTTAGAATTAAATATTTTGGTTAAAGGACCAGAAAACAGTCTGTGTGTAATGCAAATGCGATGAAGAAAGCTTTAAACACTCATTTAGGAAAAATTATTAAAAATTTTAAGTTTATTTATTATTATGCATGTTAAGGTGAATAGATAATGTACTTCATGTTTTATGTGCTGTACTTTTTTTTTTTTTTTTTTTTTACCGGGTTACCGTAACAGCCTACTGGCCTAGTCGCCGGAGCCACCCACTCACCACCTAAGCGTGAGGATGTATTGCCGCACCCATTTCTAACCCTTTTTACTGATATCGTACCTGAATCCATGGGCACACTGTGAGTATCCCCGGTGAAACACCTTGCCAGTTAAGCTGACACTCTTTGCACCGATGGTGCATCGGGTCCACTCGCCACTGTGTAGCCTTTCCCCGGAGAGGACTTCATATTTTGGGACATCCACTCCTCGCAGGTTGAGCCGGCACTCTCTGCCGAAGCATCGGATCCAGGATAATTAGCATCCCCGAAGAAGCCCCATGTTTCAGGGACCACTCCTCGCCGGTAAGGCCGGCGATCCCTGCCTGGCGCATCAGATCCGCTAATCCCTACTTCCTAACACTGTTCCACATTTACCCAGGTCCAAAGACCTAAGGGGCAAGGAAAAACTCTGTTATAGAAAAGGAATTACTCTGAAGATAAATTATACGGGAAAACCGGCCGCGAAACAGTCAGGGTTACATAGGAACTTTTCCCGATGAAAACAGTTTTTGAAAAAATCTGTATTCACCAGGAATCAAACCCAGGACTCCTAGAACAGCGTTGTATCAGTAACGAGCACGCTTACCACTGAGCCGACGCCGAACTATGTTCTGAAACGATAAAAATGGAGGTAGCTATATTGGAAATCTAATTTCTCAAGTCAGAAAACACGCAAAACAACAATTTTTTTTTTAACTTGTAGGTAATCCCATAGCGAACATAGGAAAACTGTAGCTGAAAGGTAAGATGTTAAACTAACCTCACAAATAAATTAGTTCTTGTAATTTTTTAATAATCCGATAATACAAGTTTTATTAAATGGACGATTTGTTTATGTAAGCATTTTCAAAAAGAGTTACAGTTAATATGGAGTCGAAAAATACATAAACAAATTATTGTAAGAAGTCTAAAGTGATTTAACATAACCTCAAACATTAAAGTTTAAATAAATTTCTAACCAACTGTGCTCTTACTGCTGTAAATTACTCAAAATCAATTGTCTGATTAAGTTGAAGAACAACAATAATGCACGTCTAACGACATAACCATCATAGGTTATATTACCGGATTTAATATGGCGCACAGTGAAAGATTTCGGATAATAAGATTTAAAAGCTAAATATTTTGAAAAGAAAGAGATGAGTTTGGAAAATTCTACGTAAAGCTTAGAGCTGAGATTATGGAGAATATAGAATAACTGTCGTGAATTATGAAATGTGAAATTCTAACCTTTAAATTATGACTTAAGGAAGAAATTTTGAAAAAAAATTTCTAAAAATATCGTAAAAATGGCTGAATGTTCTTTCTTTAAATAGTTCCTTGCATATATGGTAGTATTACAACAAAAGATTGAGTTACATGCATCCTGACATAACCTAAAAGCTAAAATATTGCTGTTTTCCATGTTAAAACCTAATATTTTAAAAGAGAAAAACTATATAGTTATGTTGCGTTAGTCACTAAACTACAGTTATTAAGAAAAATGAGCCATTTTTATACATTATTAGTCCCCGGTATTTTGTAAGTTTGATAATTTTTTTAAAGACTTTTATGATTATAACTTTTCTTCTCAAAATATCAGGTTAATTCATATTTTAAATTCGAAATTAAAACTTAAAATTTCTTGTAAAGTAGTATTTTATTGAATCTTTCATTATAAGTAGAACATTTATACAGGTATCGAATAATAGAATGGTAATTCAGTAAGTTTTTGAATTCGGGAAACATTTTTTTTAACAAGATTTTTTTTCCAATTTTGATGTTACGATTTCTTATTTAAAAACTTTTTGCAGTTTTTCCCTATTCTTTATCATCTTAGCTTGGAGCACTGCAAAAGGATTTTCTAGATTCATTCTTTTCTTCTTTAGATAAAAGATTTTTGACATAGAAGATTTGCAATTTATATCTTTAAGATTATCTTTGGTGGTATTTAATTAAATTTTAAATTATAACAATCACACATATTCAAGGAACAAATAGTATTTTATTGAATCTTTCATTATAAGTAGAATATTTATACAGGTATCGAAGAATAGAATGGTAATTCAGTCAGTTTTGATTTCGGAAAAAATTTTTTTTTAACAAGATTTTTTTCCAATTCGGATGTTACGATTTTATATCAACTTTCTTGATTTGTAAAATTCAACATTATATTCTTTCATATCAGCACTTTCAAAAATTTATTTACTTATTTAATTTAAAACAGAGGAATATTTTAGGCAATTCGACCGCAACACAGTGAGAGATTTAAAGTATTAAGTGTCAAACGTCAAATATCTTAAGAAAGAAAAAGTTAATTTATAAACTTATTTTATAAGTTTAGAGCTAAGATTAAAAAGATAGTAGAAAAAATATAAAGAGTTATGAAATGTGGAATCCTAACCTTAAAATTGACGGAATGCTTAAAAAAAAAAAAATTTTTTTTCTTTTGTAATAACATCAAAATAACCAGAGAACCTTTGAAATATTGTTTTATTTTACTTGTGTTTATATTATACCAAAAAATAATTCAGTTTAATACCAATTATCATAAACTTCAAGTTAAAAGTTTCGAGTTTCAAATGTTAAAAATCTAATATCACGAAAAGAAAAAAATTATCTTGAAAAGCTCTTTTTTCTNAAAAATTTTTTCCGAAATCAAAACTGACTGAATTACCATTCTATTCTTCGATACCTGTATAAATATTCTACTTATAATGAAAGATTCAATAAAATACTATTTGTTCCTTGAATATGTGTGATTGTTATAATTTAAAATTTAATTAAATACCACCAAAGATAATCTTAAAGATATAAATTGCAAATCTTCTATGTCAAAAATCTTTTATCTAAAGAAGAAAAGAATGAATCTAGAAAATCCTTTTGCAGTGCTCCAAGCTAAGATGATAAAGAATAGGGAAAAACTGCAAAAAGTTTTTAAATAAGAAATCGTAACATCAAAATTGGAAAAAAAATCTTGTTAAAAAAAATGTTTCCCGAATTCAAAAACTTACTGAATTACCATTCTATTATTCGATACCTGTATAAATGTTCTACTTATAATGAAAGATTCAATAAAATACTACTTTACAAGAAATTTTAAGTTTTAATTTCGAATTTAAAATATGAATTAACCTGATATTTTGAGAAGAAAAGTTATAATCATAAAAGTCTTTAAAAAAATTATCAAACTTACAAAATACCGGGGACTAATAATGTATAAAAATGGCTCATTTTTCTTAATAACTGTAGTTTAGTGACTAACGCAACATAACTATATAGTTTTTCTCTTTTAAAATATTAGGTTTTAACATGGAAAACAGCAATATTTTAGCTTTTAGGTTATGTCAGGATGCATGTAACTCAATCTTTTGTTGTAATACTACCATATATGCAAGGAACTATTTAAAGAAAGAACATTCAGCCATTTTTACGATATTTTTAGAAATTTTTTTTCAAAATTTCTTCCTTAAGTCATAATTTAAAGGTTAGAATTTCACATTTCATAATTTACGACAGTTATTCTATATTCTCCATAATCTCAGCTCTAAGCTTTACGTAGAATTTTCCAAACTCATCTCTTTCTTTTCAAAATATTTAGCTTTTAAATCTTATTATCCGAAATCTTTCACTGTGCGCCATATTAAATCCGGTAATATAACCTATGATGGTTATGTCGTTAGACGTGCATTATTGTTGTTCTTCAACTTAATCAGACAATTGATTTTGAGTAATTTACAGCAGTAAGAGCACAGTTGGTTAGAAATTTATTTAAACTTTAATGTTTGAGGTTATGTTAAATCACTTTAGACTTCTTACAATAATTTGTTTATGTATTTTTCGACTCCATATTAACTGTAACTCTTTTTGAAAATGCTTACATAAACAAATCGTCCATTTAATAAGACTAGTATCATCGGTTTATTAAAAAATTTCAAGAACTTGTTTATTTGTGAGGTTAGATTAACATCTCACCTTCCAGCTATAGTTTTCCTTTGTTCGCTATGCGATTACCTACGAATTAAAAAAAAAAATTATTGTCCTACGTGTTTTCTAACTGGAGATATTAGATTTCGAACATAGTTACCTCCATTTTCATCGTTTCAGAATATAGTGCGCCGCTCCGATTATATGCTGTCTTAGTGCTTTGGTATCTGTTGCGAGAACTCATTATTGTATTCTGTTGTACTACCGGTTTGTATTTGATAAGGAATGTGTGCATATAAAATATAGAGTGCAATATAGTGAAAAACAAATAGTAGTAAACCAATTGATATGTGAAATAAGGATAACAATTTTCATTTGTAAGAATCATTTAATCAATTCTATTTTCAAGCAAACTGAAGTACGTTAATATCTATGTCAGTTGATTATCGACACACATGAAATTAAGAGGATGTCTTCCACTGATTACAATGCATTGTAATTTTCAACGTGGTTGGTACACTTTTCCTGGTGTGAGGTATTCAGGTTGAGACTTCCTCCTGAAAAAAAATTATAGCATGTACTTAAAGAAAAATCATACATATAGCGATATTTATTATGAACCCGTTACGTATTAATAACGTATTAACTTTTTATAAATTAATGTATGAATTTCTTTTTTTATTGATTTTTAGTTCAAAAAGTGTGTGTGCTCAACATAAATTATTGTAATGACTGCTTCAGTCTATATATAATTTTAGTGCATTCGGGCCAAAAAGTACTTCAACATAAGCATCAATTTTACTTTTCGTTCTTGATAAGAAATGAAATAATAGTAAAAATAAGACTAAGTACTAAAAACAAGTTTTAATTACGAAAAATAAAAGTATAAGATAATTTTTTTCTAAGCTACCCATATTACACGATAAGTAAAAGCTTAGGATCCATAGATTTTTAAAGGAGAAATATCTAACCTCACAAAGATCTAATTATATGTATAGAACTTTAAAGATGGTTTTCAACGAGCGCACGGAAATTACTTCGATTACTATAATAGTGCAATTAATTTCCGATCGATGCCACAGTTCAAGTGTCTAAGGTAAAGAGCACGTCATCAGCCTTACTGATAAGTCCAGACATTCTCTCAGAATGAAATGCATAACTGATCAACAATATTTTCTTTCTTTTTCTAATAGACAACAAGATATCTTGATTCGTGACCTCAACAATGAAGAACATCGTTAGCCTTTGACAATACAGCAGGACTGCTCCTGAGATCTCACACCTCCGCTTTATCAACGCCCACGAAAAAAAACTTTGAAATTTCACAGCCTCAATGAGAACTGGACTCTGACAGTTCAAGTGTATTAAACTGTTAGCGTTTGAAAAGTTAAACTCTAAGCGTACGAGACAGCTTGAACTGTTACAAACCAAGTATTGCTTATCATAGCATCTAATATTTGTATTTAAACGGTTCAGCACTGCGTCGGGTTGTGAGAGCTTGAGGAGTGGGGTGCCACAGTTTGATCATTTTTACTGATGGATGTTGCAAGTTATGGTGGGCTAAGCTCCAGCAATCGGTGCCTGACAGTAAAAACAATCAAGCGGCGGTGCCCCATTCCTCGGGCTCTCACAGCCTACCGCAGTGCCAAACCCTATGCGTTCGAACATTGGAGTGTGTAATTTGGTTTGTAAGAATTCTAACTGTTTTGTACTCTTAGAGTACTAATTTTCGTGTCTGATGAGTCAGATAATTGTACTGTAATAACCCTGGGTATTTTTGAACTCTTAGAGTTTAAGCTTTGGTGTTATCATAGTACCAAATTATTTTCAGTGCAGGAACAAGCAACACATAACTGTCTTTTTCTGCTACTCTGTGGTCGTTGATGTTGTGCTGTAGATATGTGATTTTTGCGCGCCTTGCGGGCTGCTCTCGTGCTTCCCTTGTTATTGGCCATTGAGACTTGTATTTGTTACTCTGTGTGTTAGCTGTGATCTGTAAACTTGTACGTTTGTAAAGTTTATGTTCATGAGGTAACCACGAGTAACACTTTACCGTATTGTGAATTTGAATTTTGTCAGATGATGAATTAAGCAAAATGGGTTCTCAAACGTTTAGCGCATCTAAGTGGCACCCGTAAATCGTACGCGGCTGTTGCTGCTGCAGGTTTTTTTCCATCTTGATGACTTTTACATAATTTGTATGAAAAAATGTTTAGATTCAGCATTGCAATATAAACATTTATATGGCTATCTACACCTCTAATCACAAAATTAAAGTTTTTAGGTAAGGGTTTGTGTTTTTAGATTTTAAAGCTAATAATGCGATATTATAACTGCAAAAAACTATCGAATATTTTATATCAGCGTTAAAAAAATGCATTTCGAAAATATTATACCTACCAGTCTTATATTATATCATTATTCTACCAGTCTTGAACTCTGTAATTACTTATGCCAGTACATATATAAGCAGGGATATTTTTAATGACGCACAAAAATAACATCCAAAATATTAATCGGTTTTAATCAAATAACATTTCTACGGCTAACATCTGGCTATTGTATTCGGTGAGTAGAAGTAAGAATTGGTCATTGTGAATCATTTTAGTGGTTCCACGATGCTGTCACTACGTACTCAGTATAACAACGTTTATTATGTCGAAGCCAATCGACTTAAGTGTGGCTTTTTCGTTCAATCTTAAACAATGACTTATAAAAGCCCAAATAAAAAAAAATCACAAGAAAAATTATTTAGCAGGAAGATACAATAACATTTGATAACTAAGATTTAATGAGCTCTTTTATTTATTTAAATTCGGATAGTAAAGTTGTACATAAAAAAGACAAAAGTTATAATAACCAAATTTTAATCCCTTTAATGTAATTGGTTATCCGAAAAGAAGAACACTACAATTTTGAGAAGTAAATAAAAATCCTGCATACGTAATAAATGTACCAATAACTATGGCTATTTAACTCCTTCAACTTTATTAAATCTATTTGGTAAATATTATTTTTATCATAGTTGGAAAATGATGAAGAATCGTCAAATTAAGAATCAAGTATTAAAAATGGTATTAGATAAACTTTGGGGCTGTTCAGAGAAAGCACTTTGCATAAGCCAACAGGCATATTACTCAAACTTAAGGGCAGCTCGTAGAAAGTTGAAGTTTCCTACCTTATCGATGGGGTTAATATAATTGTTTAACCTTCGAAGGTTATTTATAAAATACGTAGCTATTTTCCAAGGAAAAGACGAGTTGGCGAACATTCTTGACATTTCTAAGAATAATTTAAGCCTAGACTCGGCAAGATTAATTGAAAATTGGATGAGAAGACGTAAAATCAGATGTCAAAACAACTATGCATGATCTCATTTTTTTCTTTCCTTCCTCAAACTACAATTGATTGTACTAAGATTAATTTTGAAATATTCTATGATGAAAAATTATGTGCGTCACCGCTTTTGTTTACGTAAAAATGAGAAAAAATTAATTACAGTAATTAAAAGTAATTATTTAAAGATCGGTAGGGTAGGAAGCTGATACATCTAATGTTAATTAATGGGAGAAATCAACAGGAAGTTATGTTATTTTTATAATAACCTTTATTTCATGCAAATTTATTTAAAAAATAAAAGATATCGCACGTTTTCAATGTTCTGATAAGATGTAAAAAGCCTAATTTTACTATGATTAATAGTGATTTAGAAACAAAAAATGAAAAATCGGATCATGCGTCGTTTTTTTGACATCTGATTTTACGTATTTCTTTTCCAATTTTCAATAAATCTCGCGGAGTCTATGTTTAAATTATTCTTAGAATCGTCAAGAATGTGCGTCAACTCCTCTTTTTCTCATAAAACAGCTAGTTATTTAATAATTAATGTTATAAGACTGAAAAATTACATTAACCTAACCGATAAGGTAGGAAACTTTAATTTTTTCCGGGCTGTCCTAAAAGTTGAGTCTAACTTTCGTTAGATGGTTACTGTGGCTAATGTATATCTACATAAAAAATTTTAGTGGAACAGCTTTAGTGAGATAAATGTGGCTTCAAGTGTTCAATTCATACTGTGAATGACATCCATGTAGTTGATTGCAAAACTAGCCAAAGTTTTCATCTGCATTTGAATGTAATAATATTTTTACATTGAATAAAACAGTGTAACTAATGATTTATCACGGTAACTAAGTGTTTCAAGAAATAAAAAAACATAATACAGACGGGATTACTTAGTTGCACATTGTTTGACATCAGTAAATCATTTTACCTTAAAGATTGTAAGCGTGCATTATTCAAAAATGTCATAAGTGTCACTTTGGCATTGTTACGATAACATTTTTAGTAAGGTCAGTTGTGTAATGACTTGGAATCAATAAAAATTTTAGAAACGTAGCAAAGTATTATGTTTAAATATACAGTAGTTTCCGAGAAATGGTGCTATCACTGTGACTAGAACCTTAACACATTTGGCAGAGGTTACAAGCTAATTAAATTTGATGGCCAAATTACTATTGAAACGGATACACTCTTGTCCAAAAGTGGTGATCGTTTCGGATAAAAGCAAATAGTGTTATGAGACGTCCAACGCAATAAGTGATCCAAAAGTCGATTGAGGTACTTACAATTCATGGAGAAAAAAATCCATATCACCATTATTTTTCACTCGACTTTTACCTTTTTTAAAATCTAGGGTAGTACAAAACATGCATATAATATAAATATATGTGCAGAATTCTACCGTAAGTAGCCAATTTTGTGCCCAGAGCGCATGCTACTATAAAATAGTAAAATTAAATGTTCAAATTCCGTGAAGTAATGTTCAAAGCGTTAAACTTTCTTTGAAAAACCTTTCAAACTGATACATTCATTCTTTAAAGAAATGAATATGAAAATATAATCTAAATTTTACTTCCGCACCCTATCCTACTCCCACCCTATCCTCAATTTTGCACCTAAGAGCTCCTACTCCCATGTCATCGCATATCAATTGTCAATTATAGACGTCGAACGTTACATTTAAGCCATAATAATGTTCATTTTTAATCTGTAAGCAAGAGTTTTTATCAAATTTTCAATTTCCCACGATTTGAGCAACAATGCCAGTTACAGTGGAAATCTTTTTGAAAACCACCTTGCTGCATTTCGTAACACCCATTAATGGTCACTTTTTTAGTCTCACATCATGACAAGACAAACGCACAAGCCAAAGCTTTCAGTAATTCCAATCTCTTTAATTGAGACATATTTTAATTTTTAATTTTCGTGTGTACAAAAATTTTGGTCACTTCCGTCCCCCTCTAGATGCGACACTCCATTACTCATACAGTTAAGGAAAATTTTTTTTGTACTATTTATTAACGACAAACGTTTTGTAAGCGGAAAACCGTTTATGTTAAGTCTACGAGCTGCAATAGTACTCTAAAGCTTGAAATGTCAGTTTCGTACCTGTTACTTCCATACCCATCAATGGTAAAAGTGTCTCTTTTTCTAGCTTTCGTGCATTGGAACTCTATGAAACTTTGTTTCCAGTATTCCACTTCCAACACTAGTAGCGAAGGGGTACACTATTTTCGGTAATCCAAAATAGGCTCAAATGACTGCTAAAACGAAGCTCTGTTGATTAAAAAAAAATTTGGTAAATTTTGTGCCACTACTCAAAAGTTATAGGGATTTTTTTTTAATTACGAATTTTAGGAAAAAATCTACGAAATCTTATTTTTAGCGGTTTTCATCCTTTATAAACAGCTATAACTTTTGAACAAATGCACTAAACGGAACAAAATTTCATTTAACTGATAGGGTTTCATCTCAGCTTTGATTTAATCTAAGATATAACACTTTACCTATATAAACAGCTGATCTACACGCATCACAAGCAGACGTATTTTTTTTAGAAAAGTAACTAAAATTGACTTATACGAAATACCGTGTATCTTTTGGCCCAAAAAATTAGTAGTAAAATCGCTTTAGATATTTGTTGTGGATGGTATTTCGGGTACAAATACTATGAAAAATAATTTTTTAACCAAATTTTTTTTCACGATTCTTCAAGGTATTTTGAGCCACTTAGGGCAGAACTACCCGTATATATTGTTTTTCGTTGACAAAATCAATTTGAAAAAATTTTTTTTTTTCAATTTTACTTTTTTTTAATAATTGTATTTTGATAACTTTTTTTTTCTCTCATTAAATTACCAACGTCTTACAAGATGAGAAGAACTTGAGATGATATCAGCAATGAGTGTATTTAATATAAGTCGTAAGTATAACGTTGTTAGATAAAGAATCGTGTATCAACATTTTTGCCAAATATCCTTTGTTTTCTAAATTCCTGAGACATTCAATGTGTCCATTATTGCTCCTTCAATTTGTGATAATAATTTCAGGAGCTGGTTGTTTATAAAGCACATTTCAACATTAAATGAAAAATTAAAACCAGCGGAATCGAGAATTAATAGTTTCTTTCATGATCATAATCCTATAACATTTTTTCTAAACAGAGAGTATTCGATAAATATCCCCCCCTTAAACGAGCAGTTTGTTTTAAAAGAAAATTTTCGCATTACATAGATTACGTAAAATATTATCTCTTATTTCTAAAGCTTTTTGTTGAATTATGAAGAATTTATCTTATACAATTGATTTTTTTTTTCACCCGCACACCACTCCAGTTGATTTTTATGGGCACCTTCTACCACCGTAGTGTGGAGGGTGTTGATCCTACAGAGCCTATCTCTGGATCGCCTTGTGGTAACGTCCTCCCTTCTTTCCACCCCTGTGACCCCTAACTTTTCCTACTGATCCCGCACCTACCAAGGGCGTCCGTGAAGTGTGACCCCCACATCGCCCTGTGGTGCAGGATCAGCCACGAGGCTTGGGAATGAATATCGGACGGAAACCACTCTTGAAAAAACTTTCCCAAGAATTGCACTGACCAGGATTCAAACCTGCGCCTCGCTTGAGTAGCCGTATCTCTATTGATCAAGACTTGCGCCTTAGCCAACTGAGCTACGACCGGTCTTATATAATTAAGTTTACTTTTATTATTAGTTTTCCGATTCCGATTTTTATGAAACGGTTTCCCATGATTAAAAATAGAAGATAAACCAAAAGTTTTATGGTAGGTCATACTTTTTGGAAGTTAAACATATGCACTTCCTATTCAAGGCCATGGAACCATTTAGTTCCTTAAAAAATAAAATTATAAATTCATGTTTGGTATAGTAATGTTTTGCCTAATCATCCAGGACCGTTCATGGTTTAAGCTTTGTCATTTTGTTTGAATATCATTAAGAAATAATTTTTGTTATCTCTGTTGGATTAAATAAACATCATATTAAAAATTTATTTATAGAATATCATTTTTTTAGAATTCTGATGTTGTGAAGCATATATTTTTGGCATTAAGCAGAAGACAAGATTTATCTTCTGGTTTAAGTTGAAAGTTTTTAAAATAATGTTACTATTCGTCTTCCATTTAAAAATGATGTTGCTCCTTGTATTGAATTTATGATAAGTTAAATAAGAAAAAACATGTCTGATAAATGAGGTAAACGATTTTGATTTTTTTTTACACTATAATAAATACATTTTTCAAGAACATTAACGTATTTCAACCTCTCACTGTTGTAACTTAAAATAAGTGTCCTGTAATTTGTATTATATAGAAGTGTTCATAAAAATTATCTACAAAATTTTTTCAATTGAAAAGGTTAATGAAATGAATTTTTTATTTTCTTTCCAAATTTTTTGTCGCATACGTACTACTGTTACAGTCACTTAAAAGAAACTATTATTTTGTATGTGAATAAGTTACAACTGTTAAGCAATTAAATTTTTAAGTAATCAATACCATAAAAGCTCCAACGACCTCTCATGCATTGCATGGTATGATGGTGAATTAAGCGTACCTATACAGGATAGCGTCCAATATTCATTCAGTTGTTCATCATCTCTTCAGAAATAACAAATTTTCTTGTCTTGACACTTCGTGTGGTAATGTCATTACACTCTCTAAACAGTCTCCTTCTCTTTACATTACTCAAATTTTATTGCAGGGTACTATAAGCCTACACACTAAGACACAGTGTACAGAAGCAATAAGGTTAATACAATTTTTACAACTTATGCGCTCATTTGAGAGTGCTCTATCATCTTGGGGTAAAAAAATCACTACAGCAAGTTACATTTCCCCTAAAAATATGAATGATAATCACAGTGGTTTAAGAAATTCTCCTGTTTTGGTTTATTCAGCACCATTGTCAAGTTTATAGCTATAAACTCTTTTTTGTAATAACTCTGCTTCCCTATTTTTGTAGAGCTTCTGTTTCAGTACTATAACAGAAGTATTAATCCTGACCGAGTTTTTGAATTTACAATTCATAACTTTAGGTAAGATGAAACTTACGCTCAAACCACTGTGCGCATGCTCGGGCAAGCACGTAATCGTTATCTTAGGGTATAGGTTTATCTAAATTTAGTTTACTTAAGCTAAAGTTACAATTAAAAATAAATGATAGTTCAGTTTATTACCAAGAAGGATGTATTACTTTTTAAGCAGGCTCGAACATGGGAAAGGCTATTGAAAAATGGGAAGACTTAATTGGCAAGCATGGAAGATAAAAAGTAACAATTTATTTTTTCACTCAACAAAAGAAAACTCAATATACTTAACAAATCTTTTATACATACTAGTGGGGCTCCACCTTCGGTGCGCTTTGTGTACCAACCCCCCAATTTTTTAAAATCAGTTAAATACTTCATTTTTTCAGTTTGCCCTCGAAAGTTAAAAAAATACCAAAATATTTGTAAAGTAGTTTAAGGTAAAACATCCAATAGCTGGACAGAAGCATCATGGGACGAAGTTTGGTCTTTGATTACAACGAAGAACCGAGTTATAATAGATCCAAAGCAGTTGTAAACTTTAGCTTGAATTTTTCTTTATCGATCAAAAAAAAAAAAAAAATTAGTATCCCCTCTCTCCTGAAAACGCATAGGTACGATGGAAAAAAGCCAGCGGCCTTCTTGCGTTTGCTCCATGGCTAACGCTTATGCTCAAGAGCTATAGACTCACATGCATTGAAAGCATAGACGTCGTGAACCAATCGCAAAGGGTAAAAAATGGGAGCATTTCCATCGCCGCTATGCGATTGGTCCATGATTTTTCTCTCTGTGTAAATTGGAACTGTTATGTGAATGCCCACGTAGCGGGCGGTTATAGATTAGTTTCGGGCAAAGTGTGCATAGTGTCATTTTTTTTCAGTTGGTATTCGATACTCAAAATAAAGTATTAAAAACAAAAAGGTAATCTGCAAAATTATTCTAGCAAGTATAACAACTTAATTACACTTTTAACAATGCATTCTTTTTTCTATAAATTAAAATAAGTATGATTTAATAAAGAATAAAAAATACATGTTAAGTTTTAGTAAAATCTGTGGATAGAAAGTATTTGAGAGTATTCGATAAATATCCCCCCCTTAAACGAGCAGTTTTCCTCAAACTNAAAATACTATTTGTTCCTTGAATATGTGTGATTGTTATAATTTAAAATTTAATTAAATACCACCAAAGATAATCTTAAAGATATAAATTGCAAATCTTCTATGTCAAAAATCTTTTATCTAAAGAAGAAAAGAATGAATCTAGAAAATCCTTTTGCAGTGCTCCAAGCTAAGATGATAAAGAATAGGGAAAAACTGCAAAAAGTTTTTAAATAAGAAATCGTAACATCAAAATTGGAAAAAAAATCTTGTTAAAAAAAATGTTTCCCGAATTCAAAAACTTACTGAATTACCATTCTATTATTCGATACCTGTATAAATGTTCTACTTATAATGAAAGATTCAATAAAATACTACTTTACAAGAAATTTCAAGTTTTAATTTCGAATTTAAAATATGAATCAACCTGATATTTTGAGAAGAAAAGTTATAATCATAAAAGTCTTTAAAAAAATTATCAAACTTACAAAATACCGGGGACTAATAATGTATAAAAATGGCTCATTTTTCTTAATAACTGTAGTTTAGTGACTAACGCAACATAACTATATAGTTTTTCTCTTTTAAAATATTAGGTTTTAACATGGAAAACAGCAATATTTTAGCTTTTAGGTTATGTCAGGATGCATGTAACTCAATCTTTTGTTGTAATACTACCATATATGCAAGGAACTATTTAAAGAAAGAACATTCAGCCATTTTTACGATATTTTTAGAAATTTTTTTTCAAAATTTCTTCCTTAAGTCATAATTTAAAGGTTAGAATTTCACATTTCATAATTTACGACAGTTATTCTATATTCTCCATAATCTCAGCTCTAAGCTTTACGTAGAATTTTCCAAACTCATCTCTTTCTTTTCAAAATATTTAGCTTTTAAATCTTATTATCCGAAATCTTTCACTGTGCGCCATATTAAATCCGGTAATATAACCTATGATGGTTATGTCGTTAGACGTGCATTATTGTTGTTCTTCAACTTAATCAGACAATTGATTTTGAGTAATTTACAGCAGTAAGAGCACAGTTGGTTAGAAATTTATTTAAACTTTAATGTTTGAGGTTATGTTAAATCACTTTAGACTTCTTACAATAATTTGTTTATGTATTTTTCGACTCCATATTAACTGTAACTCTTTTTGAAAATGCTTACATAAACAAATCGTCCATTTAATAAGACTAGTATCATCGGTTTATTAAAAAATTTCAAGAACTTGTTTATTTGTGAGGTTAGATTAACATCTCACCTTCCAGCTATAGTTTTCCTTTGTTCGCTATGCGATTACCTACGAATTAAAAAAAAAAATTATTGTCCTACGTGTTTTCTAACTGGAGATATTAGATTTCGAACATAGTTACCTCCATTTTCATCGTTTCAGAATATAGTGCGCCGCTCCGATTATATGCTGTCTTAGTGCTTTGGTATCTGTTGCGAGAACTCATTATTGTATTCTGTTGTACTACCGGTTTGTATTTGATAAGGAATGTGTGCATATAAAATATAGAGTGCAATATAGTGAAAAACAAATAGTAGTAAACCAATTGATATGTGAAATAAGGATAACAATTTTCATTTGTAAGAATCATTTAATCAATTCTATTTTCAAGCAAACTGAAGTACGTTAATATCTATGTCAGTTGATTATCGACACACATGAAATTAAGAGGATGTCTTCCACTGATTACAATGCATTGTAATTTTCAACGTGGTTGGTACACTTTTCCTGGTGTGAGGTATTCAGGTTGAGACTTCCTCCTGAAAAAAAATTATAGCATGTACTTAAAGAAAAATCATACATATAGCGATATTTATTATGAACCCGTTACGTATTAATAACGTATTAACTTTTTATAAATTAATGTATGAATTTCTTTTTTTATTGATTTTTAGTTCAAAAAGTGTGTGTGCTCAACATAAATTATTGTAATGACTGCTTCAGTCTATATATAATTTTAGTGCATTCGGGCCAAAAAGTACTTCAACATAAGCATCAATTTTACTTTTCGTTCTTGATAAGAAATGAAATAATAGTAAAAATAAGACTAAGTACTAAAAACAAGTTTTAATTACGAAAAATAAAAGTATAAGATAATTTTTTTCTAAGCTACCCATATTACACGATAAGTAAAAGCTTAGGATCCATAGATTTTTAAAGGAGAAATATCTAACCTCACAAAGATCTAATTATATGTATAGAACTTTAAAGATGGTTTTCAACGAGCGCACGGAAATTACTTCGATTACTATAATAGTGCAATTAATTTCCGATCGATGCCACAGTTCAAGTGTCTAAGGTAAAGAGCACGTCATCAGCCTTACTGATAAGTCCAGACATTCTCTCAGAATGAAATGCATAACTGATCAACAATATTTTCTTTCTTTTTCTAATAGACAACAAGATATCTTGATTCGTGACCTCAACAATGAAGAACATCGTTAGCCTTTGACAATACAGCAGGACTGCTCCTGAGATCTCACACCTCCGCTTTATCAACGCCCACGAAAAAAAACTTTGAAATTTCACAGCCTCAATGAGAACTGGACTCTGACAGTTCAAGTGTATTAAACTGTTAGCGTTTGAAAAGTTAAACTCTAAGCGTACGAGACAGCTTGAACTGTTACAAACCAAGTATTGCTTATCATAGCATCTAATATTTGTATTTAAACGGTTCAGCACTGCGTCGGGTTGTGAGAGCTTGAGGAGTGGGGTGCCACAGTTTGATCATTTTTACTGATGGATGTTGCAAGTTATGGTGGGCTAAGCTCCAGCAATCGGTGCCTGACAGTAAAAACAATCAAGCGGCGGTGCCCCATTCCTCGGGCTCTCACAGCCTACCGCAGTGCCAAACCCTATGCGTTCGAACATTGGAGTGTGTAATTTGGTTTGTAAGAATTCTAACTGTTTTGTACTCTTAGAGTACTAATTTTCGTGTCTGATGAGTCAGATAATTGTACTGTAATAACCCTGGGTATTTTTGAACTCTTAGAGTTTAAGCTTTGGTGTTATCATAGTACCAAATTATTTTCAGTGCAGGAACAAGCAACACATAACTGTCTTTTTCTGCTACTCTGTGGTCGTTGATGTTGTGCTGTAGATATGTGATTTTTGCGCGCCTTGCGGGCTGCTCTCGTGCTTCCCTTGTTATTGGCCATTGAGACTTGTATTTGTTACTCTGTGTGTTAGCTGTGATCTGTAAACTTGTACGTTTGTAAAGTTTATGTTCATGAGGTAACCACGAGTAACACTTTACCGTATTGTGAATTTGAATTTTGTCAGATGATGAATTAAGCAAAATGGGTTCTCAAACGTTTAGCGCATCTAAGTGGCACCCGTAAATCGTACGCGGCTGTTGCTGCTGCAGGTTTTTTTCCATCTTGATGACTTTTACATAATTTGTATGAAAAAATGTTTAGATTCAGCATTGCAATATAAACATTTATATGGCTATCTACACCTCTAATCACAAAATTAAAGTTTTTAGGTAANTTATTACCCTTTGTTCTGTTTGAAATGCATTTACTCTTAGTATTAGCATTTTTCATGATTATTCATCATTATTTGATAAATCTCAACCACGAAGACCATAAAAAGATAATTCTATTTTTTTTTACATATAATTTCTGAAAATTTTTTTTCATCTTGATTCAAGTTACCGTTAATATATTTAGTCATTTTTGTACAAAATGCAATTTCATTAAAATTATCATTTTCCTCGGATGAAATATTTACAGGAATCGGTAAACTGACTAATTCACAAGACTTATCTTCCAATCAGTTAAACCGATAAAAAGCACGATTATGTTTATTATCGATAAAACCTTCACTAAAATTATCTTTATTATTGTCTCATATCTTATCCATTTGTATATTCATTTGTTATGGGGGGCAAAGCCCTACTTATATATGTAATTATATAAATAATTAACTAACTAATTATATAATTAATTAAATAATTGGTTATATAATAATATATATTTATTAATATGTATAAGTGTTTATGCAAAGGTTATTTTTGCGGACACTTACATATATGGGAGGGTAATTATAGGGATAAAAAAGGAATTATTTGGACGTCCGCATAATTCCACCATGTTACTGATACATGTGTTGGAAGCACGTGAAGTCTGCATAAGTCACTTTCTATAAACGATACAAACATGTGTGTAAGTATGTGTGTGTGTGTCATTTTGCAATAAGTGGTCAAATTTGTATCCCAAGCTAATGCTACTACAAGAAACTGAAATTCCATGTTTATATTGCGTGAACTTGTGTAAAAGTGTAAAACTATCATGGAAAAAACTTTCAAGCTTATACATTGGCTTTTCGAGGAGATACATAAAAAAATATAGTCGAACTGTTACTTTTGTATTCAGTTCCAATTTCGATTTCATGTTTCAAAGCACCGACTAGGGAAAAAGTAGCTTTTTTGCCATATCCTCGCACATGAATTCTAAATTAAAGACGTTGTATGTTACATTCATGCCATAATAACATTTATTTTTAATCTACAAGCAAGAGTTTTGACCAAATTTTAAATGTCCTACGATTCGAACAAAAATGTTGGTCATGGCGGAAATCGCTTTGGAATCCACAGTGCTATACCTCGTAACAACTTTGAGAGGACACCTTTTTTAATCTCACATTATGACAAGATACATGCACAAACGAAAGCTGTCAAAAATTCTAATCTTTTTAAGTGATACACATTTTAGTGTTTATTTTTTGTGTGTAAAAAAATTTTGGTCACTTCCACCCCCTCCCCCCTGGCTCCAGCACTTTTTAACTTATGCAGCTAAGAGAAAAAATTTTTCTTGTACTATTTATTGGGGATGTATGTTTTGTGAGCAGGAAATCGTTTATATTCACTCTAAGAGCCGCAATAGTACTTCAAAGATCGAAATGTTACTTCCGTACCCCTAAATGGCCAATGGCCACTTTTTTCCACTATTGTAGCGATAAAACGTAATAAACATGTTTCGACGTTTGGTCTAATTGGCCTTTTTCGTAAGATACATCGATGAATATCGATTCCAGTTCCGATAGTAGTAGTAAAGGAGTACACTATTTTAGGTAGTCCAAAATAGGCTCAGATAACTGTTAAAACAAAGCTCTATTGATTGAAATAAAAATTTGTCGAATTAACTGCCAGCAATCAAAAGTTATAAGGACTTTTTTAAATTAAGGATTTCAGGCAAAAATCTCATTTTTCGTAATTTTTGTCACTCCTCTTTAAACAGCTATTACTCTTTAACGGAGGCACTAAATGGAACTAAATTTTTTTTTAATCGATAGAGTTTAATCATAGCTTTAATTTAATTTGGGTTAGAACACTTTAACTACGCAAACAGCTTAGCTATATTCATCAGAAGCAAAGGTATTTTTTTTCAAGGCTTGACTGTAAGTGACTTATAAGAAATACATTATATCGATTGATCCAAACATTTTGTAGTAGAATCGCTTTGGATATTTGTTATGGGTGGTATTTGAGGTAGAACTACCATGAAAAACAATTTTTTCAACTAACTTTTTTTTAACGATTTTTTGAGGCATTTTGAGCCACTTATAGCAGATTCACCCATATATATATGTGTTGTTTATTTTTTAGCTGCTTTTAAACAGTAACAGATCATATTTATTATTAACGTTCATGTAAACCTTTTTTTTAAAAATCATACGGATGAGTGACACAATTTCTCGGAAAATGTTGCTATTAAATTTTTATTTTGAAGTTCGATTGCATAATGCACAAGATTTTGCATTGGGATACGAGGTTAAAGTTATAGTTAATTTTTTTTGGAGCTTTTTAAAACTAAAAAATCATATTGAATGTTAAAATTGATTCTAGACTTTTTTGAAAACACTATTTAGTTATATCAAGTTAATACATATTAGACTAATAAAATTTATTTGAATACAAAACATTATTGATCAAAAAACAAAGCGTGCGGTAGCATATAATGTGTGGCGGCCCAGCCGAAACATCCAGCGTCATCTTCCAGACGCAAGCAGAAGCTCTTACCTCGAGAACCCTTCTAGAGCAAGCTCACTCACTGATGCGCACGCAGCGCAAGCTGTCCCCATCTCTCTTCAACCTCAGGACAACGGACTGCTTCAGCTGTGGCGTTGGAGAAGAAGGCAGCGGCCGTTGTCTTGTGCTTGGGAGCTCGTGGAGCCAAGTTGGCCAGCGCGCAAGGCCTCTCCGCCGAGCCCAGCATGAGTGCCAAGCACTTTCACATTCTTATAACAACTTCCAAGTTAATCCTTTTTTATCAAGCAAATCTTATGTAGTAACTAGAGTTTAAGACGGTGATATGATTAATATAAAGGTTGCAACCAATTCAGTCTGTTTATTTCGTCTCGCACCTGCTCCTGATCATGCCTAACGTGCTCCCTAAAAATGTATCTTCATAAATTGAATTGTTTTCTATGGAATTTCAACATCAGACTTAGATTCTTCACCTGAAATTTCCAGTGGGAGGATCATTAAATCATCTACAATTTCTTCTTGATCAGCATCATCCTTAATTTTATTCTCGCTAATCTCATTGCGTAAAATCTGTCTCGCAGTTCAAGCAGTCGACTTCCCAGCAGTTTCAACAAAATTTTGAACATCTTAAGCCCTACTTGACGCAACAACAATTTGTTTTACCTCTACTGGTGCTACATTCATATACATGTACATATAAACAGTTTATCAGGTCCAGACCCATTTTTGATTTCGTAACCCTAAGACAAATGATTTAATTGGTTTCCAAGTCACAGCTGTGCCTGATTTTACACTTTATAACAGTGTTGGGTGGCAAAAATATTACATTCAGTTTGGCAACAGTATACGTTTAGAGCACACATAACTTGATTAAAATTTTTTCATGCATCAAACGTTAAGCCCATTGCTTTCAAGTTTGTAATTAGCTCTCCAAAAATTGAATAATTCATATTTAAGTATATTTACTTTCATCTAGTAAATTCAATCCTTTGACAATTTTTACCTTCATAATATGTCAACCATATGATGACTTTAAAATAGGTTCGTTATGATATAAATAGTAAATATGATTTTTTCGTGTTTAGAATCAGCCAATGAATAGACAACATTTTTAATCCCGTATTCGAATGATGAATTGTTTTTTTTGTTCATGAAAAAAAATTACAATAATTCGTTCTATCTCGTCGAGATACCCTGAATTTTGTACATAAGAATTATTTTAGGTAAGGCAGAAGCCAAGATATTCATTATTCTTTTAGTCCGATTGTGTTTGAGGTCACCTATTCGGTTGATACAGAACCACGGTATCCAAACCATTAGTCTATCCAAGTCTTTCAATTAACTATCTTTTAACAATAGTTTAAGGTCAACAAAGGATACCCAATAACTTTTTATCGAAACTTACTAATCTTAGCTGCAACATATGTAAATTACAGCTTAATAGTTCACTAAACAAGCGCGCACAATAATACATATATATATATATATATATATATATATGTGTGTGATTATGTGATTGTGTGTGTGTGTACACTAGTGGATTTTCACCCTCTGCGCACATCACGCACCAATCCCCCCACTTTTGAATCGATTAAATACTTCACTATTAAATNAAGATAAGCAATGAAGCAAAGCTATATACGTATGCAGGTATTATAGTCACCGCTGCTACATCATAATCGCGGGCACAAATCGGAGAGTAAAAAAAAAAATGGCAACGCGGACGAGTGCGGTTGTATGGAGTTGCATAACGCGCGCTTCAAGAAATAAAATCGCAGAAAAACAGTATACACCACACGAGTCTCATGATGTGTATGTCATGGGTGTAGGTATATACATGTGTGTGTGTGTGTACACTAGTGGATTTTCACCCTCTGCGCACATCACGCACCAATCCCCCCACTTTTGAATCGATTAAATACTTCACTATTAAATAAATCATACTGTGGAGCTCAGGAGTAGCAGACAGTGGCTGAGGATGATTGAAGCGAGTTAACTTGGTAGAAATACAATAAAAATTGAGACGATTTTTTTATATTTTACAACCATTCTGACAAATGGTATGTGTAACGGCTCTGCATTGCTGTTACTAAGCACGTATGTGCTATCGTCATTGGCATGGTAAAAAACCTCGTCATATTTAATTGTGACATTAATCACTTACACTACCAACGGATGTGTAATCTTTCATTTCGTATGCTATAATTTAATTTAATTTCAAATCGTTTCTTGGCGTCGTATGAAATATACATATGCCAGCGGTATGATACAGTACTTTATAAACACATGCTGCCCTCTAGTGATCCAAAATCTTATTTTTTGTGATTTTTGTCACTCCTCTTTAAACAGCTATTACTTTTGAACGGAGGCACTAAATGGAACTAAAGTTTTCTTTAATCGATAGGGTTTAATCCTAGCTTTAATTTAATTTGGGACAGAACACTTTAATTATGCAAACAGCTTAGCTACATGCATCAGAAGCAGAGGTTTTTTTTTTTAAACTTGATTGAAATTGACTAATAAGAAATACAGTATATCTTTTGACCCGAAAATTTTGTAGTAGAATCGCTTTGGATATTTGTTATGGGTGGTATTTGAGGTAGAACTACCATGAAAAACAATTTTTTCAACTAACTTTTTTTTAACGATTTTTTGAGGCATTTTGAGCCACTTATAGCAGATTCACCCATATATATATGTGTTGTTTATTTTTTAGCTGCTTTTAAACAGTAACAGATCATATTTATTATTAACGTTCATGTAAACCTTTTTTTTAAAAATCATACGGATGAGTGACACAATTTCTCGGAAAATGTTGCTATTAAATTTTTATTTTGAAGTTCGATTGCATAATGCACAAGATTTTGCATTGGGATACGAGGTTAAAGTTATAGTTAATTTTTTTTGGAGCTTTTTAAAACTAAAAAATCATATTGAATGTTAAAATTGATTCTAGACTTTTTTGAAAACACTATTTAGTTATATCAAGTTAATACATATTAGACTAATAAAATTTATTTGAATACAAAACATTATTGATCAAAAAACAAAGCGTGCGGTAGCATATAATGTGTGGCGGCCCAGCCGAAACATCCAGCGTCATCTTCCAGACGCAAGCAGAAGCTCTTACCTCGAGAACCCTTCTAGAGCAAGCTCACTCACTGATGCGCACGCAGCGCAAGCTGTCCCCATCTCTCTTCAACCTCAGGACAACGGACTGCTTCAGCTGTGGCGTTGGAGAAGAAGGCAGCGGCCGTTGTCTTGTGCTTGGGAGCTCGTGGAGCCAAGTTGGCCAGCGCGCAAGGCCTCTCCGCCGAGCCCAGCATGAGTGCCAAGCACTTTCACATTCTTATAACAACTTCCAAGTTAATCCTTTTTTATCAAGCAAATCTTATGTAGTAACTAGAGTTTAAGACGGTGATATGATTAATATAAAGGTTGCAACCAATTCAGTCTGTTTATTTCGTCTCGCACCTGCTCCTGATCATGCCTAACGTGCTCCCTAAAAATGTATCTTCATAAATTGAATTGTTTTCTATGGAATTTCAACATCAGACTTAGATTCTTCACCTGAAATTTCCAGTGGGAGGATCATTAAATCATCTACAATTTCTTCTTGATCAGCATCATCCTTAATTTTATTCTCGCTAATCTCATTGCGTAAAATCTGTCTCGCAGTTCAAGCAGTCGACTTCCCAGCAGTTTCAACAAAATTTTGAACATCTTAAGCCCTACTTGACGCAACAACAATTTGTTTTACCTCTACTGGTGCTACATTCATATACATGTACATATAAACAGTTTATCAGGTCCAGACCCATTTTTGATTTCGTAACCCTAAGACAAATGATTTAATTGGTTTCCAAGTCACAGCTGTGCCTGATTTTACACTTTATAACAGTGTTGGGTGGCAAAAATATTACATTCAGTTTGGCAACAGTATACGTTTAGAGCACACATAACTTGATTAAAATTTTTTCATGCATCAAACGTTAAGCCCATTGCTTTCAAGTTTGTAATTAGCTCTCCAAAAATTGAATAATTCATATTTAAGTATATTTACTTTCATCTAGTAAATTCAATCCTTTGACAATTTTTACCTTCATAATATGTCAACCATATGATGACTTTAAAATAGGTTCGTTATGATATAAATAGTAAATATGATTTTTTCGTGTTTAGAATCAGCCAATGAATAGACAACATTTTTAATCCCGTATTCGAATGATGAATTGTTTTTTTTGTTCATGAAAAAAAATTACAATAATTCGTTCTATCTCGTCGAGATACCCTGAATTTTGTACATAAGAATTATTTTAGGTAAGGCAGAAGCCAAGATATTCATTATTCTTTTAGTCCGATTGTGTTTGAGGTCACCTATTCGGTTGATACAGAACCACGGTATCCAAACCATTAGTCTATCCAAGTCTTTCAATTAACTATCTTTTAACAATAGTTTAAGGTCAACAAAGGATACCCAATAACTTTTTATCGAAACTTACTAATCTTAGCTGCAACATATGTAAATTACAGCTTAATAGTTCACTAAACAAGCGCGCACAATAATACATATATATATATATATATATATATATATGTGTGTGATTATGTGATTGTGTGTGTGTGTACACTAGTGGATTTTCACCCTCTGCGCACATCACGCACCAATCCCCCCACTTTTGAATCGATTAAATACTTCACTATTAAATAAATCATACTGTGGAGCTCAGGAGTAGCAGACAGTGGCTGAGGATGATTGAAGCGAGTTAACTTGGTAGAAATACAATAAAAATTGAGACGATTTTTTTATATTTTACAACCATTCTGACAAATGGTATGTGTAACGGCTCTGCATTGCTGTTACTAAGCACGTATGTGCTATCGTCATTGGCATGGTAAAAAACCTCGTCATATTTAATTGTGACATTAATCACTTACACTACCAACGGATGTGTAATCTTTCATTTCGTATGCTATAATTTAATTTAATTTCAAATCGTTTCTTGGCGTCGTATGAAATATACATATGCCAGCGGTATGATACAGTACTTTATAAACACATGCTGCCCTCTAGTGATTAATTTTATTATTCTCCATCATTGCGGATTACACCTCAACACTACTCAACACTACTTTTCCGCTCGGTAACGGAAGTCAGAGCGTGAACATGTATTGTTATTAAAACGGAGGGGACTTTTTTCTTTTTCTGCTGTGACTCTGGCTACTTCCGCTGCATCTAACCGTAGCCTAAAATTAGCAGTTTACAGGGTACTCTCAGAAACATTATTATAATGTAAATATGTTTGACATTTCTATGGGAAAATTGATATACATATTCTCATCTGATTTATCAACACCTCTATAGGTTGCAGTATCGATGCTGTAATAACTTTTAATTTCTTCATTTAATTTACTTAAAATCTTATTGTTTTTAAAAAAAAGTATATTTATTACGTGAAGTTAGTATTACGTTATTACCAAAAACAGTTGTAATTACCCAATATTTTGGTACAGACATTATCTGTTATCCAGGATTTAGGAATGTTAAATGTTTCTACGTCCCCTTTCCAATTATTTACAATAATTTCGAAAGTTGCTTATTACTAGAATGAATATTATTTTGTTATCTTAAAATTTTGAAGCAGTTCCATAAACATGATGATTTAATAGTTTCTTCTATTATCATAGCTCTATTACTGTTTTTTGTAACTGGGAGGATTTGTCGAAAATCTCTTCCTAGTACTATTAATTTCTTACCAAAGCAAAGTTTTTTATTACACCAGTCTATCAACGTACTATCAACGATTTCCAGATCTTTTTTTGGAATCATAGAAGCCTCGTCCCATAGAATTAAATCAACTTCCTTTAATTTTTTTTCATTTTCAAATTTAAAAAATACACTCTCAATATTATCTAAGTCTAGAGGTAAACGGAAAGTTTTATGACTAGTTATACCTTTTGGTAGTAATACAGATGCACTTCCTGTCCAAGCCATTGACAAAATATTTTTACCTCTAGAAAGAAAGTAATAAATGAGTGTCTTATAAAAGTAGGTATTTCTGGATCCTCCAGAACCATCTATGGAATATTCTTTTTTGAAATGAACTTAAATTAAAAATAGGTACAATAGTAATGTTAATTCGAAATTTGAGTATATCAAACGGATTATGTAACGGTACACTATTGCAAATTACTAAATTGTTGAAGTATAACGTAGAATACGACATTGTTTCGTTATATTTTTATATGTATAGACAAAATTTTTTACTTTATAGTACATCCTATGAATGTATATTGTGTTAATCTATTGTATCAATTTCAACATTAATCAAAAATAGAATAGGAATAGACCGAAGTCTTCGTAGTTTGCTTCTTAAAAGAACTTTACAAGTTGACTCATAAAATGAGTCATCTTATTCCAAAACTTTCACGGTTTGTATTAAATACTAACAAAAAAAAGCTTAGCGCACCAAGAACTTCATACTAACAAATAAATTGAAATTCAATTGATATAAACTGGTTTCTGGTCGTACTTAGTTGTATAAATAGAATGGTTATTATTTATTCGCATGTATAAAGTCCATCTATTTGCCTCCTAGGCAGTGAGGAAAAATAGATGAAAAAAAAATTTATTGTAAGAAAAAGAACATGTTCTTATCATTTTATTTTTCACAAATGAACATTTTTACACTACAAAAACATATGACACATTTTTTTTATGACATATTAAATTATATTTTTATTGAAAGACTCTGAGTAAAACATTAATGAACGAATAATCTTCTAACTACCAATATAAATGGTTTATATGGTAGAACGTTGCTTGGAATGCCCCACACAGTTAGGTATGTATATAATATAACAGTTAACTTTAAAATTTCATATATATAGTTATAATGACACTTTGCGTAATGACCCTCCATAAATCAATTATGACTTTAAATTTTTTTTGACGACGAGATAAATCATGGCGATAAGACAGTTTTGTCTCAAAGTAATTTGATAATAAAGCAGATTAAAAATAATAGATCAATCTATATACATCACGTATACATCTGTAAACACATCAAGGTCCAAGAAAGACGGTATGGTCTCAGTCAGGTTCCCCAAAAGTAGTGTGGGGTTGCTGGGGGGTGGTAGAGGGTACGAAAAAAAGTTGTGGGGGGCTGTGGGGAATTTGTGGAAAAACTTCAATATGTCTAAATAAGGGAGAAAATGACGGGTTTTTACCTTATTCTGGGGGGGGAGGGCGGTGGGGGCTAAATGGGGGTCTGTAGGGGGTTGTGTGGAATTCCCCACCGAGACAACTATGCAATATAGGGTGATATATACTTAGGTTTCCAAGCATGTTACAATTTTTTTTAATTTATAAAAATAGCAACTTTACAGTTTTAAATAAGCGAAAACTATATTTTAAGAAATAACAAAGTCTTACAATTTTATACATATGTTGAAAACTATGATTGTTAAATAAATTATTACAAAATCCGTCGCAGTGAATTTTTTTTGAAAAATTCCAGCTGGGAATTGTAGTTAAATGGGTTTTTGAATTTTTTAGACCAGTTACAACAACTTTTGACGATCACAGAAACTGTTATGCATTATGCAATTAATCTTTGATAAGAATTTGAGCACTAAAAACTAAATAAGTTAAGAAGTGATCGACTTAAAATTTTAAACACTTGTTTATATCAGTAATAGCAACAGTTTTTAGAAATTTAAAGCTCATAGATAAATTTGTTTTTGAGTTATTAAATGTTAAAAAAAATACAATTTTTAAACTTTAAACGCTATTCGCAAGTAAAAAATGACATAAAATATTTCTACACATATTACTTTACAGATTATCTAATTCTTTTCCAATTTTCTATCGATGGTATGTACGAATTCATACATCAAAGAGGAGGTGCTACGAAACACTAGAAAAAAAAGTTGTTTCACGATATTTTTGATTAAAAAAATGAAGCAGATAATTTATTTTTTAGCAAACATGGGAAATTGTTATATGCACGAGCATAAACCGATTTCTGTAGAGAAATTGGATCAAGGAAAAGAATTACAGTTTACCTACTCTTTCGCGTCTGACGTCTAGGCTATACGTGTGTACTGCTGCTACGTGTAAGTATAACATAATGCTATTATGCCTGTGATGACTATGACGTCATGCATACAAAAACTTTATGGAAGTAACGCAGTTTCAGCTAGATAGGCGCTGTGTGGGGTCAGCACTGCTATTTTTGCATGAGAGCATAACAGAAACCACAAATAGTTTGAAATATTACAGTTTTTAACTTATTCTAAATGTAAATCTACGACTGTAATGCCTTTATAGTGACTCTAGCATCAGGTACCGTATCAGATACCGTAGATATACGGCCTAAGTCGTGCGTAGATAACGTTCAAGTTTAACTTTATATAGTTCTCGTTATCGTTTGTTAATTACCATAAAAAAAATTAGAGATATTTCATGTGTAATATAGTTTCTTATAATGTTGTAAGAATCTAAAATGTAACTTTTACAGGCAGAAAAAAATCATAATCATAAAATTCGCGGAAAGTCACAGCTAGAAATGTAAAAAGTATGTTAAAATGTTAAAAATCTTAAAAATTATTTCAACAGTATTCTTTAGTTATTTTAAATTTCGAGATTTTGTTGAAGGATCTAGCACTGCCACATGTTTATTTGTTTACATTTTTTATTACAACTTTAAAAATCGATGGTTGACTTCGGGGCTGTAAAATGCTAATTGATTTTACGTCTTACAAACTTTTATTCAATAATTTCTTTCCTTTAAAATAATCGGCGAAGGAAGCTAAGATAATTCCAGGAACAAGTTCCAGTTCATGAGAAATACTAACAAATGAGAGTAGTAACACTATATTTTTACCTTGTTTCTTCTATTAATTTTAAATAAATTAAAAAATCCTAGCAAATCAAGTGTCACATAAAATTTTACCACGTATACAATCGATTCTATTAATTGTAGGGTGAAAGTCCACCAATTATTTTTAAATTAAGGAGGTTTGGCAGAAAATATTAAAATGGAGACTCGTGCTAAAAGAATGTATGTGGTATTCGAGCTTATTAGGTGTGCACATTAATTTTTTCAGATATTTTACTAGGAGAATTATTGAGAAAAAATATTATTAAACAGTCATAGTTTGTTATGGTCTCTTATGAGAGAACAAAGTTAGGTTGTCTTTTAATGGAAATTCGGGTATTTTAAAAATGTGTTAGAATAATAAAACAAGATAATTGCAAATATCTTAGTGTAAAAGAGAAATGCTCGACAAAAAAAATTAAGTTCTGACAGGCATTGTTTTATTTTTCAATAATAAAACTATTACAGTCGTAAAGTTTGAAGTTTTTAAAGTGTAAGAGGGGGTGTGCGCTGAAGGGGGTACATCTGTGCGGGCCAAGCAGACTTCCCATTCCTTGCCTCTCTGAATGATACTCTCAAAACTCCTTAATAATGAAAATGTTAACAAACGAGCACATGACAGCGCAATATCACTCAACGAAATTCTTCTTACTTTTACTACAAAGAACTTCTTCTACTCATTATTTTAACATAAAATTTTGTACAGGTATGTTTCAGAGGTAACAAAATAATACTGTTACAACAATTTTTTTAATTTTTAAAACTTCAACAGACTTTTCACGACTGAAGCAGTGACCTTCCATGTATTTAGAGGTTACAATTTTTTTCTACCTACAGAAAAATGCATTTAAGATTTTTACGAATCTTCAAGAAACTACCTCACCCATGAAATACCTTCAAATTTTTTGGTGATAATCAACACGCAATCACGTGAATTATAGATAGTTGGATACAAACGTTAGCTACGCACGGCTTACTTATACCCCTACTAAAATAGCACTAGATGCTGTATCTATATTAACGGGATCATAGCCATCAAAGTACCAAAGTTAATTATAGCAATCTTTTTTATTTTTAATATAAAGTATTTAAAAGTGACATGTCAAAAAATAGGGACTACAGATGGCAATTAGTTTAATACACGTTATTATCGAACTGTGTAAAAAAATCGCAAAAAAACCATAAAAATAGCACTTTTTTCAGGGTTTTATTTCAACAATGAAAATTAAAAATCTTACTTGTGACAAACATTGCATAATAGAAGAAGCTCAGACAAAAAAGTAACCTTCAAAAAGCCGTTATACAATAATTTCCTCCAACAAGATAATTTTTAAAAACGCTTTTTCTCCGAAAAAAAGTCGAAAAATTTGAAAAATTTTATACTGAATTAATCACTCAAGGTTATCAATACTTCATCTCACACTTTGACTCAGTATTAACTTTCACTTCACAAAATCATTGTGATTCATTGCGAAGTGATTCATCAAGAATCACTTGTATTGATTTCTTATAAGCGTCATTACAGATTTTCAATTACAGTATGGAGGAATGGAGCGTTCACTCTTCATTCTCGAGTCTGAGGTTGTTAAATGTTATCGTAGCTTTAACTATACAGGAAGAGAGGTGCGTGAACGCTTGTAAAGACCACCACCAAACGTCAATGTATATACCTGGCTAGAAGGATGCATGAATGATTTGCATAGACAGCTTATTGGTCAAAGTGAATCCAACGACTTCATTGGTTTAAAAATAAATTCAGAGAAATTCAATCACGGACCTTTATGGTTGTCATTTAGACCAATGCACGATTTTCGTATCGAAGATTTGTGGGAAGTGTTGTTTGGTGCTGTGCAAAGTTCGAACGACTTTGAAATTGACGATACACTGTCGATTACATGTGCGATCGTAAATGGTACTAGAAGGCGTGGCCGCGTACGATTGAGCAAATATACAGTGAAGAAACAATCTATATTAACTATTAGAAACCATGACAACCTCTGTCTTCAGAGAGCCAGCAGCCTATGCCTACGTTATCAGGGAGCAAATACATACAGGTAGGTTGCATCAATATTAGAACCTTTTTAGACGCGATTACGGGCTGACGCAAAAAAAGCAGCTAATGATTTAGTTAGAGAGGCGAGGGTCAGAGTACCGAAAACGGGATGCGGTCTCAATGAAATTTATAATTTTCAATTAGTTTTTGCCACTCGTGGAACAGCCATTGTCGTATATTTTTTACGAAATTTTGGTTGCGATCATCCACCCCTGTACCATGGTACACGTATTATCGTAGATACATACGGAAGCGTAAGTAACATATTACGGTTAATGTACTACGAAAATCAACAACATTTCCAACCAATTCTAAATTTGATTGACGCAAGTGGAAAAAATAAAAGTTTGTCGAATATGTTGTAAAATCGTGCAAACAAACAAAAATCAAATACATGCTTGTGAAATTTCTTTTTGCAATACATGTAAGGAACGCTTACCTATTAGTCATCTCTGTTATATACAGCCTATTAAGACGTCTGATAAGAAAGCGCCGTTTGTAGTATTGTACTTCGACTTTGAGACGTAACAGTCAGTATCTGTAATGGGTGACGATGAAAAAATAATTCATGTAGTAAATTTACGCATTGTGGAACAAGTTTGTAATTTTTGTATCGATTTGGAACAAGAGTCAGTTTCAAAGAGATACGATTACTGTGGAGTACGCGAATATATTTTTCGAATTAATCCGATAAAACAATTAATAGATCTAACGCTTAATCATCAAAAACATTTTTAGCAAGTTGTCTGCATTGCCCACAGTGTCCAAGGATTTGACGCACAATTTATTTTTAAGTATATCATTGAAACACACAGCGAGCAAGCGACACCATTCGTCATTATGAATAGGTCTAAAATTATTTTGATGGAATTTGTGAAGATTAAAATTTATCGATAGTCTTAATTATTTTCACATGCCTTTAAATAGTCTACCCAAGGCGTATGGTTTGACTGGTATTGCAAAGGGCGTTTTCCCACATTTTTTCAACACACCTGAAAATCAATCATATATAGGTCCTCTACCACCATTGGATGTATATTCGCCCGATAGTATGTCTGCACAAGAAAGAGAAATTTTTTTGAAATGGTACAACGAACAAGTAGCAAATAATTATATATTCGATTTCCAACGGGAATTCGTTAAATACTGTAAACAAGATGTAAAAATT
This sequence comes from Copidosoma floridanum, assembly GCF_000648655.2. The sequence continues at coordinate 529,411 of NW_019379501.1, read as the reverse complement.
TTAAGATTAGCTTGCGTAACTTATCGAAAAAATTTCGCAAAATTAGAAGTGGATCTTTTCATCGAATGTACGACAATAGCCTCGACATATATTCGTGTCTACAAGAAAAAATTTTTAAGAAAAAATCAAATCGGTATTATACCACCAAGAGGTTACAGATTAGCAAATAATCAGTTTGAAGTAGCGCTGAAGTGGCTGTGTTGGATGGAGAAGCGTGTTCTCGATCGACTCATTGAACACACTGGACGATGCAAAGAGAAACGCTTACCAGAAAATTTCGTTGTTGATAGCTATTGCATTCCACAAATTGGTGTGGTTCACCATTAAGACATCGTATTACAGTTTCATGGTTGTTTCTGGCATGGTTATCCACGATGTTTTAGAATAAACAGAGATTTTTCTTTAACAACTGGCGATACAATGGACGAAAGATACGAAAGAACCTGTGCCATCAGTGAAAAAATAACTGCGTGCAATTACCAGCTGATCGAAAAGTGGGAATGTCTTTTTAATGAAGAAATTCGTAACAACGAAAACCTTTGAGATTTTCTTCAAGAAAATGAAGGTTATTGCAGACCAAAACGTCTCAACCCACGTGATGTGTTTTTTGGAGGACGTACTGGAAATACAGTTAAAAAATGCGAATGCCAAGGGACAGAAAAAATTAAGTACGTCGATGTTTGTTCATTGTACCCTTATATATGCAAACGTGGTAACTTTCCCGTCGCTCATCCATTAATATACGTAGGATAAGTAGAGTGTCAAAGAATTATTAGAGACAACAATGACTTATCCCTTGTAAACAGTTTAATCATGTGTGACGTGCTACCAACGCGAAATTTATACCATCTCGTGTTACCAGTAAAAATGCATAACAAGTTAATTTTTCCACTGTGTCGTACATGTTGCGAAAATATGATTTAAGAAGATTGTCCGCACTAAGATGTGAATGACCGTATTTTGAAGAGTATATGGATATCTGACGAAGTCAAGATGGCTGTTCAAGTAGGTTATGTAGTAAACAATTTTTATGAAATATGGCAGTATAGAATGACACAATTCAATCAGAAAACTGAAGAAGAAGGTTTATTCGCGAATTACATCGACGAGTTTTTTAAGCAAAAATACAGACCTCTGGTTTTCCCCCGAGTGTCTCACAAATGAAGACAAGGATACGTATATTGATGAAATACGAGAGGCTGAAGGATTAGAACTCGATAAAAGTGATATAAATTTAAATTCTGGATTAAGATCTGTTGCTCAATTGTATCTGAATTATTTAAGGGGTAAATTTGGCCAACGCGAAAATAAAAAAAAAAACAGAAGTCGTAATGACCGCTGAAAGATTGATGGAATTACTTACCAGTACAGAAATAGATGTTAACAGTATTTTGGCTGTAAACGATGATACGTTGTACGTAAACTGGAGCTATAAAATGGAGGCTTCAACACCAACTGCGTCAACTAACATAGTTATAGCTGCTTTTGTTACGGCCCAAGCTCGGTTAAAATTGTTTAGTTATTTACATGTATTGGGACCACGTGCACTATATTATAATACGGATTTTGGTTTTTACGTAAGTCGAGAAGGAGAACCCGATTCACTTCTCGATAGAACACTTGGCTGTCTTACGGATAAATTGTCCGATAAAGGTATCCGTACATACATAACATCGTTTTTATCTGGTGGACCAAAGTTTTATGCGTATAAATATAAAAAACCTAATAGCGATGATAAAGAGTATGTTTGCAAGGTAAAGGGTATTAGATTAAATTATATCAACAGTAAAAAGATAAATTTTGACACAGTTAACGAATTGATTACATTGGATGTATCAGAAATCACTTTGTCAAATAATGTTATACGGCGAACAGCTTTTCATGATGTGATAACACAACCTGAAACAAAAACTTGCAAACCAGTTTACGGAAAAAGCAGATTTGTAACTGCAGATGCAAGTTACCCATATGGATACAGAACACACGACTGAGCAGTAAGTCTATGGATGCTTTTTACATTGTGATGACTCAATCATTTTACAGAAAAAGGGATTTGGTAGAGTATAATGATGGAGTAGAGGAAGGGGAAATGCTTAGTAGCCTAAAGTACGACCGTGGTCTTTGGTTCGATCATTTTTGTTCCAACGGTGTACGCTTCAACAACTAACCGATAAGATTGGTCCAAAACTAAGTAAATCAAATTTTATCGCATCTCGTTCAAAGAGCGATAATGATGACGATTGTCAAATTCCAATTTTAGAAAAATAATGATAAAAAAAATTAAAAAATGTGTTTCTCAAAATGTTTTCCACAACTCCACAAAAATGGGTACAAACTTATAAAAAAAATAAATAATGGAAAAAAACGACCCTTTTCAGGGGCAACACATTACCGATTCAAAAGTAGAAAATTTCAAGCGAGAATGTTCTATGTGTTTTTAGTTATATAAATGTATCTTATTACCATATGTCAACACATTCTTGAAAGTGTTGCGGTGAGTGATTTATAATCAACGTCAGCACAAACGTTGCAACGGATGTTTATACTTCATTGTTTAGTGAAACATAAAACATATCACAAGAAATTTTACATCAGCACATTCTTTAATCTTGAAAACCAAAACTTTCTAAAAAGTTATCCCCACCATCACAACATGTATTCAAACTGATTGGCCGTGCAAACCGCTTTTCAGTAAATCCTAGTTGTATGTTTGAGCAACAGCGGCGGCGGCGGTAACAAGAGCTCGATTGGCGGTTGAATCCACGAAACGAGCTGATTGACCGCATGACCCGCCTTTGTGCTAGCTTTTCAATGGGGCTCGCGGTCCTGCAGGCGGTCTGCGGAGGCCCCTGCCGTGGTTAATCAGCTTTTACGACGGAGTTTAGTTTGCCAGTATGGATCCTCGATGGCAATTCCCATGGACGTGCACTCTTAGTGGACCTACTGGTTGCCAAGATCTTGGGAGTAATGTCGATTGCCACGAAATAACGAATAAGCGGGCGACTACAGACCAAAACTGATCATTATGGATGATTTCATGCGCGAATCATCTGGTAGTGGCGGTATCGTCGGCTTATTTACTAAGGGCAGTCATCATAATAAATTGAGCGTTATCTTTATCTTGCAAAATATGTTTCATCAAAATAAGGGTCAGCGCGATATATCGCTAAACTCGCAATACATTGTCATCTTTAGAAATTTACGAGGTCGCGCACAAATACAACATCTCGAGACAAGTGTGTCCACAAAATCCTCGGTTCTTGCAAGAACCATATTGGGACGCTACTTCCCGACCATTTGGTTACTTTTTCTTGGATTTCAAGCAAAATACACCGGACAATTATCGATTTCGAACTTGTATTTTCCACAGATGAAGAGTATCTGTACGTATACGTGGCTAGAAAACAGATGAAAGGAAGCGACACGACGAATCAAGTTCCAATCGTATCGTTGTAATGATGTCGAACTCACGTTCCCCGTTTGGTCGAAAACACGTCGCCATTTTGAGAGCTCTGTATCATCTCGACACCGAACAACAGAGGGCCCTGTTGTGCAATGCTGACACGACGCTAATAAAGTATATTTGCGAGTGCGCGTTGAACATTCTCGAAGAAAACGTTCCGCTAACTGCGGCGCACAAAAAACGCTTGCGTAGACACGCCAATGTTCTCAGAAAACTCGCCAACGCAAAAATTCATTCGTCGTCGAAGACAAATATCGTCGTGCAACAAGGAGGAAATTCCTTACCAGCTTTGTGAGGTCCGCTCCTTGAAACGGTATTGTCGATGCTGTAACAAAAATAGAGCATGCAAAAAAAATGATTCTTCTGCTTCAAGAAAGCGTAGACCGATTGCAAAGCACATTTCTCAACAATGGTTTAAACTCTGGGCAAACGCCGGGTACAACGATGAGTCGACTCGACGCAGAAATGAATGACATCTTAAATTAACCGTATACCGTCAAGCGACAAAAGTGGAAAAAATATCAACAAATTTCGCAACGGTATTTACACCTTAAGGAATTGGACAGTAAAAGATAACGACATGCTGACGCATGCCAAGGTTATTGAAAGCATACCGAAAAAGTATCGTCAAAAAGCTGCAGTTATCGTAAGACGATTGTTCGCAACTGGTAACTTTGACTGAAGCAATAATCATACCGTCATCATGGGTGGCGTTCGCATACCACAGTCAAACATTGTCGATCTGGTGAACGATACCTTGAGGAACTGGAAAAAACGCACACCGGTGGGGCATGATCAGTTTGCAGTGGCACTTTCCACAAGATGTCTGTATGGCAAACGTTCCAAAAGAGTGTGTCAGAAATGCGCGAGTATTAAAATTACTGATCGACGACGTCGACGACAACTACAACGATAAATCAAAATCGACAAATAAGAGTCCAAGATCAACGTCGAATAGTGGGGGTTTTCTTGATAAAAGTAGTACTGAATCAACGGCGTCACCGAAAATTTAAAAAAATTTTCTAAAAGTTGCTTCTCCGTCAAAACAAGTACGAACATAGCGTCGACTGAGCGGAAAAATGACTAAGACGGGGAAACAGAAGTAAAACTCGAGGAGAAGGAAAAAACAGCACTCTTGACGCTTTAATCGACTTGCTACCGTTTGAGATGCAAGTACCTGGATACAAATTTTGCGGTCCTGGAATGGAGCTATCAAAACGCATTGAGCACGATGATGTGGATATAAATCCCTTGGATGAAGCATGTCGTCAGCACGATCTTGCCTACGCTACGGAGAAGAAGGGTGAACGTCTAAAAGCCGATCGAGCGTTGGCTGAATTTGCTTTTTCGCGTATGCTTGCTGGAGAAACACCGCCAGATGAGCAAACAGTCGCTTGATTGACAGCATACTGCATGTGTAGCAAGATTACATTTAAGAAGTTCTTTTTTCGCATCAAGAGAGCCATTGGATCTAAGTCTAAAAAGAAAAAGAAGAAAAACAATAATGCATAATACTTTGCAAAAACTTTACTACGAAGCGGCACGATTAACTGCATACGCGGGCGGTAAAAAATCGCGAGTGATGTGAAAAATAAATATTAGCAATTGAACGTAATTAGTTGGCTAGAGAGTCAAGACACATATAATTTACATAGAACTATAAGGAACCGTTTTCCCAGAAGAAGCTATAACGTGCGTAACTTTGATGACGTGTGGGAAGCTGATTCGACGGATTTGAGAGCTTTAAAAACTTGCAATAATAGCTACGCCTATGTTTTCGGTGTCATCGATGTCGTCAGCAAATACACTTGGGTGGAACCGTTTAAGGATAAAACATCGACAAACGTTGCCAAAGCATTTCAACATATTTTATCAAGAAGTGAAAATCGTACACCAATGTGTCTGAAAACGCATAAAGGGAAAGAATTTGTTGGCCGTGAAATGCATTCCGTTTCACGAGAAAATAAAATTGAATACAAAGTAACACGTAGTCCACAGACGAAGGCTGCAATAGCTGAAAATTTTATAAGAACTATTAAAGAGAGAATATGGCGAAACATTACACACACAAACAATCGTCGCTTTGTAGACGTTCTTCCAAGTATAATAGAGGCCCACAATCGTACGAAACATTCGTCGACAAAGATGGTGCCATCTGACGTGACTTTGCACAATGTTGCGCAGGCACGTAAAAATATATAGCAACGTTACGGCAGACATATTTATAAAAATCCAAAGTACAAGGTTGGAGATTTGGTTTGAATCAGTAAGACGAAAAACATCTTTGCCAAAGGTTACGAAAGTGGTTGGCCTTAAGAGTTGTTTAGAATTGTACGTATCTCTTGCACGCGACAACCTCCAGTATATTTTCTCAAAGATTTGGCAGACGAAGACATTGACGGTTTCTTTTATGAGGAAGAGTTGAGCAGAGTGCGAAAGGAATTGAACGAGAGCTTTTTCGAGGTTGACAAGATATTGAAAAGTCGAGGTAAAGGATGTTCCAAAGAATATTTCATCAACTGGAAAGGGTATCCTGAAAAATTTAATTCCTGGGTAAAAGGTAATTATTTATAAGATATAAAATGAAGGACGAATTTTACGTCATGTTACCTAGCAAGAGTAACATGCAGTGTTACCCTGATAATACTCAACGCATTACGTGACAAGATTACCTCAGCAAACTACTTTGCAAGGTCGATGGAGTGTTGGTATAACAGAGATTCAATGACCATTGACGTTTTAACGCGCGATCAAAGATAGCGAAAGAAAAATTACCGTAAAATGCATACCACGGGTACACAATAATGTACATAAAGAACGTCCTGTGATTAATGTACATTATTGCGTACGCCCTGGTCTATACGCAAATATAGAAGAAACGATACAAGAAATCAATAGTTTTGATACCACACGCGATCATGTGGTTTTCAGTTTAGAAAGAGGTGGCTACGTAGTGGCTAAGTTAGTATGTTCCAAAACAGCGCACAGTGAATACACATATCGCTTACTATTATTCGAAAAATTACGTAAGATGGGCTTTGAAAGTGCAACGTGTCTTTTCTTGGAAAATAACGAAATTTGATCCGTTCATCTAGCAAATCTTGCCAACGCTTTACCATCTATGGTAATGATTTACAGTGACATATGTGAACCATACATCGTAGAAGACGTTCAATCGCGATTGTTGCGGGCCGTGTCGTTGGACCTTCAAGGTTACGCATACGGCTGTGTTAAAAATAAAATTTTCTCTCCTCCTATGTATATACCATTGTTATTTAACTCATTTCACAACATTGAAATCGATATAAGGGACCCGATTGGTAGACCCATACCATTCGACTTTGGGACGCTGATGGTAACACTTCACTTTAAACGAGTCGATTGACAATTATGGATCTCTACGAGGACTACTTTATCACACAAAGTGGTGGTGGTAGTTTGACTACAATTCATGGACGCAGTGGGAGAGGTGTTGGACGAATTTACGTTGGGGCCCCCTATCAACGAGGACACAGAGGTATCAGATCGTCCCTCGATGGAGTATTTCAACGAGTTTTACGACTGATTAAACGAGGTGCCAAAGCTGTTGGCAAATAAGCTGTTCGTGCAGGTATGAACATTATGTCTGACGTAACCACTAGAAATATACCTTTCAGAGAGACATTTCGTACGCGCATGACAGAATCTAGCAACACGCTAAAGAGATAAGCCGCAGAAAAAATGGACAAACTTATGGAAGGTTCAGCATATAAAGTTGGCTGACTTGACGAGCCATTTCAGTTGCAATTGCTTTGTAGAACTGTGCAGTCAAGGCGTGGGCATCGTAAGAGTAAAAAGAAAAAAAATAAGAAAATACACAAACAAAATAAAAAGAAGAAGAGAACCATAAGAAGAAAAAAGAAGGAAAAAAGAACTGCAAGAGATAATTTTGAAAGTTACATTTTTTTTAAATGGCTTTTTTACACAGTCACTCGTGCGAGTGCTTAAAGTCTGAGCTTTTTTGTTTGATATTCACCGACTCAAACAACTATCGAGGGATCGCACTGGATTCAATACAAGCCGATATCATCGCTCACGGATGATTCACCGATCGAATTTGTCGTACCAGGTCATAGTGACAAATACATTGATCTTGCTCACACGATGCTTAATCTTCGTGTAAAGTTGGACGTCAATGAAGATAAAGAATTAAATGCTGACGTATTATCTGAAATCACAAAGGCAAGGCCGATAAATAATTTTATGCATTTGTTGTTCAATCAAGTCGATGTGTTTTTAAATCAGAAACCTGTATCACGTCCTAACAATGCGTACGCTTACAGAGCGTATTTAGAAACTTTATTAAATTACGGACCTAGGGCAAAATCATCACACTTAACGAGTGCCTTATATTGCGACGATACGGCGACAAAGATGGACGATGAGTTGGATGCCAACGCGGGGCTCGTCAAGCGACGAACATTCCTATTAGCAAAGAAATCAATTGATCTGATTGGTCATCTTCATTGCGATGTATGCAATCAGGAAAAATTACTCATCAATGGAGTCGAGGTGTTAATGCGATTAGTAAGATCTCGCGATGCATTTTGTCTCATAGACATTTCGAACTTGGTTTCGGTTTGTATCGAAGAAGCAAATTTTTCAGTGCGACGCGTTAAAATAAGCCTATCTGTTTTGCTAGCCCATACCAAAGCTTTGTCAAAAAGCATGGCAAAATATCCGCTTACGGGTGTCGAAGTAAAAGCTGTGACGATGCACATCGGTATTCATGGCGAAACTTTTGATAATATTATTTTGGGCCACTTACCTAAGCGAATAATCGTCGGTTTCGTTAAAAATCAAGCTTATATATGTGATCGCACTATGAGATCGTTTAATTTTCATTATTTCAATATTAATTTTGTTTATTCATACATTGACGGCATTCAAGTTTCTTCCAAACCATTATAATCAGATTTTAAAACGAATAATTTATACATAGATGCTTATCATACTGTGTTTTCGGGTAATAGTGTTCACTTTCTCAATGAAGGAAATCACAGTGATCGCGAATCTTATCCGAACGGTTACTGCCTCTTTGCTTTCGATTTATACCAGATTTATCGGCCAATGAATGTTCTTATTGGAATCTAATTAAACACGGTAGCGTTAGACTGGACGTTCGATTTGCCGATGCTATAACTACGACTGTTAACTGTATAGTGTGTATAGTATATGCCGAGTACGAGAATATTCTCGAAATTGATGCGTCACGTCAAATCATGGTCAACTTTAGGGGTTTGATGGCGCCACTAACTACATATATTATACTTACACCCACTACTCGGCCACGCCAATCGTCTCTCGGGATAGTTGCTGCTGGTACGCTCAATCATCCATAAATCGCAATGGAGCTCGTAGTCGACATTCAGTATTTTAAGGTGAGGAAAGACGTAATGGTGCCGAAAGAAATTTCTATCGTTGCTTCGTTGCTTTGAACAATGACTTTTCCGCACATTGGGTAGTAACATCTGCTTGTCGATTGCAAAAATTGAGTAAGAAGGCACAACGATAAAACATTTGTTATTTATTAAAATAACGTCCAATGGTGGTACTGCCAAATTTTGTATTTATTAAAAAACCAAACGATGTTTCGGCCGTTTGGACAATGTCCCGGCCCTCATCAGGTACAAAAATCTATGAGTAATAAAAAATTCTTTACAATACAAATTTTGATAAGTACAATAAACGCAAATTAAGTAAGGTGTATAATATACCTCTAACTCTTACGAAGGGGATGTAAAATTGTAATGTAGTCAAAGTTTCAAGTTTTGTTGCTTTTATACTCTGCACATATACAAATGACACTATACACGCACACAATACAATCAAATAAGAATCGCAAGCAGTTCCTTGTGAGACATACGTAAACAGATCACGTTTTCCTATCACCATAAATAAAAGGAGCCCTCAAATCATGTACATAGAGTTAGCCTTCTTTCTTAATTGATTTAACGAGAGACTTGTAACAATCTTTCAATTTTTCTGTATCTTGTTGTTTATTAATATTATTATTGAAATAATGTATATTTAATATTTCGGAAAACAGGCGCTTTTTATCATTTTGTTCCGTGTCTAAAATTTTTATTTTATCAAAATTAAAGTTGCGTGTAAATTCAATGTTATGTTGTGATAGTACAGATGTATCCTTTTTTTCTCTATGTCTCTTTTATTTTCTGCCATTCTTAATTTTAAAGCTCTCGATGTTTGACCGACATAACAGCAGTTGCAATTCGTACATGGTATGTGGTAAATGACATTATTTTTATCGAGTGGCTCTGTTCTATCTCTTCCAAGTGAAAAGATCGAATTCAATTTGTTGTTTAAACTGTATACAAGACCAATATAAAGCTTCTTACAAAAATATTTTATAGGACCGTACAAGTGGGCAATATACGGTAATGATAAGATTACTTTATAATTATTATTGTTGCTATTGCAAATGTCAATCATGTTCATGTTTTTTAAGGTATTTATTCTTTTGTTTAAAAATTTATCAATAAATCTTTAAGGATAGTTGTTAGCTAGTAAAAATTTATTGATTAATGTTAAATTATCGTTATGAAATTGAGTGTCTGCTAACTTAATGGAAAAGTCTACTAATGTGTAAATGATACCTATTTTATGTTGTATTGGATGGTGGGAGAGAACATTGAAGTATCGGCCTTAATGTGTGGGTTTTTGGTACTAATTAGTTAGCACTGTGTTATTTTGTTGAATAATAATTTTTATATCTAAGAAACTAATCCTGTTGTTGTTGCATGTCTCAACAGTGAATTGTAATTCCGGACAATAGCCATTATGTCAATTGCAACTGCTGTTGTGTCTGTCAAACATCAAGAGCTCTAAAATTAAGAATGGCAGAACATAAAAGAGACATAGAGAAAAAAAGGATACATCTGTACTATCACAGCACAACATTGAATTTACACGCAACTTTAATTTTGATAAAATAAAAATTTTAGACACGGAACAAAATGATAAAAAGCGCCTGTTTTCCGAAATGTTAAATATACATTATTTCAATAATAATATTAATACACAACAAGATGCAGAAAAATTGAAAGATTTTTACAAGTCTCTCGTTAAATCAATTAAGAAAGGAGGATAACTCTATGTACATGATTTGAGGGCCCCTTTCATTTATGGTATTAGGAAAACATGATCGGTTTATGTATGTCTCACAAGGAACTGCTTGCGATTCTTATTTAATTGTATTGTGTACGTATATTGTGTCATTTGTATATGTGCAGAGTATAAAAGCAACAAAACTTGAAACTCTGACTACATTACGATTTTACATCCCCTTCGTAAGAGTCAGAGGTATATTATACACTTTACCTAATTTGCGTTTATTGTACTTATCAAAATTTGTATTGTAAATAATTTTTTATTACTCATAGATTTTTGTACCTGAGGGCCGGGACATTGTCCAAACGGCCGAAACGTCGTTTTGTTTTTTAATAAATACAAAATTTGACAGTACCACCATTATTTGGAAAAAATGCAACAAATTCTTGAAGACAAATAAAGATATAAACTGTTAACAAAAAATCCTATTAAAAAATTAGGCGCCGATGTAAAATTAATTCTTTCCAACCTCAACAATAACAACTTTTTATACAGGAAATTTCATAATAACGAGCTTACACAAACCAACACGACTTTGCCTAAATGTTATGGTCTCCCAAAAACACACAAACAAGGTGCCCCCTTACGTCCTATTATTTCCTATTATTACTTTCAATAGCCCGACGCATTTTCTATCCAAAATTATTTACAAGGAATTAAAAAACAATGTTTCAGTTCCAAAATCACACATTAAAAATAGTTTTCAATTTATTACCTTGATGAAAAATGTAATCGTACCAGATTATTACACCTTAATCTCACTTGACGTTACATCTCTGTTTACGTGCGTGCCATGCGATCTGGTTTTGAAAAGCTTGGACAAACGGATAGTTAGTTTGCGACAGCGGTGTGTTGTGCCCTTTGATGAGATAAGAGACTGTGTCGAATTCCTCTTTAACAATACATTCTTTTCTTTCAACTACAAGTTCTATCAGCAAACGTTTGGCACATCGATGGGCTCTCCTGTGTCACCAATGTTTGCAATTATGGTTATGAACGACCTGGAGGTCGACTGCTTGGATTTATTAAAAAAAGATTTCAACATTGAACCACTTTTCTATTACAGATATGTGGATGACACTATAATGTGTTTAAAGTCCGACCAAATAGATAAAGTATTACAGGTTTTTAATAACTACAATCAAGTTTTGAATTTCACACATGAACTTTCTATAAATAGTAGCATCAATTTTTTAGACATTACATTAACAATAGAAGACAACAAAATCATTACAAATTGGTTTTCCAAGCCTTCGGCCTCGGGTCGTTTCTTAAATTTTAAATCTAATCACCCAATATCTTTAAGGAGAAACATGGTTTATAACTTAGTAGACAGAGCCGTTCTCTTGTCTCATCGTAGATTTCACACATCTAACCTTGATGTTGTTAGAGGACTATTGCGTAAGAATTTTTATCCTCCAAGTTTTTTCGAAAACTTGATAAAATCTCGATACTTTAAACTTAAGAACAACAACATCCACAACAACAATACCAACAGTAACAAAACCAGAAATAACAATAATAACTCACAGACAAATCACACACCACAATTAAACTATAATACAATAACCGTTCCTTTCATCAACCAAAAAATATTTTCAAAATTTAGTCATTTGTATAAAAATTATAATTTAATAACAATACCAAAAGTGTCGAGAAGTTTCAATAAATTTATAAAGTTGGGTAAGGATTCCACGCCGACCCTCAAAAATACGGGCGTTGTGTATCAAATAAGTTGCGAAAATTGTCCTACAAAATATGTTGGAGAGACCAAAAGGGAAGCAGAAGAGAGAATAAATGAACTTAAACGTGGATCTGATCCAGAATCCGTTATAAATAAGCACATGCAGTGTCATAAACACAAGTTTGATTGGAAAAATGTTAAAATTCTTGACAAAGAATCTATTTACAAAAAACGTATCTATTCAGAAATGATTCACATCAATTTAACAAAGAATACTATCAACAAACGGGAAGATATCCAATATCTTAGTAAAATATACAATCCGATTTTCTCGAAAATAAGAAACTCAGAAAAATAATTTTGATCAGTACTGACAATTTTAGTTATACTACCTTTTCATCATATATATATATTCGGTATACAAATATTCATAGCGTCTTCTCAATAATGTATTGTACACATAACTCTCTCTTCCTTACTGCTTCGTATTCGTATTATTTTTGCGTTCGTTCATTCTACATAGTGCGTATACTAGATCAGTAGGGAGCTGACTGCCGTCTGTTTCACACGAGTTACATTCGGCTACTATTTAATGTTTTAAGTCTAATCTCCATCAGGTAATTTTAAGTTGTGCGTCCGTTCTCTGTAAAATCCCCCCCCCTTTTTTTTTGATTTATGATTCTATATGTGCATATGGTTTAATTTTTAGTTGCCTGATGAGGTCCGAGAAACTCGGACGAAACGTAGCAAAAATAAAATAATATATACACACTACAACAGTTTGTGTATTTGAATATGCTCACCCAAGATCCTTCAACGAAAATCCCTACATAATTTTACGTGAGCGAATTAAGATAATTTCTATACCTATTTTCCTATAAGGCTCTATACATTCTGGCGATCTCAGCGAGGGACAATTTCTCTCACCCGACGACGCCACCTGACGTAAGCGCATAGCGAATACTTGGTCTCCTAAAGATACTGCCCTTGTCAATATTCATAGAGATGAGTCCTTTCTTTTAACTGTGATACCTAAGTTAGAGAAGTTTTATTTAACACACTTATTGCTTGCTTTGTATGAGTAAACAGTAAACAAAAAGAAATAGATCAAAGAATTTATAACAATGACGAGTAATATATTAAGTTGTTTTACTATTAAATTTAATCAGAATAGTACTCAAAGAGGTTAAACACTAGCCAACTGCATCAATTAGTAAGGTTTTGGAAACAGTATTTGTTATTAATTGTGAATAATGTAAAAATAAAAATTTTATCCTAATACAAACACAGATATGAGCTCATAATTAAATTAAGTATATATTTCAAATACATCGTATTAATAATTACAACACAATTTAAATATAAGTAATAAATAATAGTTTCAATTTTTATCATCAATGATTGGTACCTGCAAGTTGACCAACACACAACACATGAATATTATGTTGTCATAATGAGATAACATGTCTATTGTAACCTTGTCGACTGTTTTATGGATGCAAATCCTCTGCATGATTCGTTCAATGTGAATCCTACGTTTGGCTATGTTGTTAGTCAGTTCCACTTCGTCAGCAGAAAAAGATCCATTCTCTAAAAATAGTGGCATTACAAGTAAAATATTTTAACCTACCAGATAAATCTAGTTAAGTTTTGATTTGAGGAAATCCTTTATCTGCTAGCACAAGGTCTCCAGATTCCAATAAATCTATAAATCCTGATGTGACTGTTATTTGTGAGTCAGTAATTGCACGACCACCATAAAATTTACTCACAAAACTTTTTAACTTGGTAACCTTTTTTATAGTGTGAATAAAATGCACTCTATGTTCCAAAGTTGACGGTTGCTGAACTGCAAATTCAGTGGTGTCCTGTTCGCAAATCTCAGTCAGGGTTGCTGAACTGAAAATTCAGTGGAATCAATTATGACAACAACTGAATGGCGTCCTATTCCCGATCGAGAAACTACCAGTACCATTACGAGTAAAGGTATCGTTTCTAGAGGCTACGTAAAATAATAACACGAAGAGTAATCGCATTTGTTCTAGTTTTTACGCAGAATTCAATAGATTATTTAATTTCCGTGGGTCATGGGGTACCAATACTGTTGCAAGTAATGGTGTACGCGTTTGTTTAATTATTTTCCGGTATTCCACAGGTACCACTAATGTAGCAAGTAATGGTGTGTGCATTAGATTTGATACCCGAAAAACAGAGAAAAAAAAGGGAAAAAGAAGTTAAAAATTTTATCAACCTTAGACACTTACTTTTATTTAGAACCAAAACTTATGAACACGGCGAACCAGTGCGAGTGACGTCCGAATTAAAATATAAACCACGATTGTGGAAGACTGAGTGATAGCAGAGGCAGGCTTTAACTATCCAGTCGACCGTTCGAGGGTGAAAACTAAAATTAACTAATTTTTCCGGGGCCTCCAGGCCTTTTTATAAAGAGTAGCGGACCTCGGTCACGCGCTGGTTCGATAACGACGCAGGAAAACTTGCCGGAGAAAAATCTTGGAGAAATGACAATAGCCTAAAATCCAATCGGCTAGAATTGCTATAGTTTAGCTACTCAGAAATTGGCACTTGCCAAATCCGGCTCACTCTCTTCCTTGCGTCAAGAGAAGGGAAGGTGATTCACTTACTTTCCCTTTTAGATCCAAATTTTACAGGATTTCAACGTAACTTAATATTAACATTAAGATAGAATATTATTAATATTTACTAATGCTACACACCGTTTGTTTGTTTAACTAAACTCGTTGCAAAAAAAGGGTGCAAATCGTTTAACATTTCAATTAATGCTCGGATGAATAAACGATCAGTATGTTATGATATGTCAACTAACACTAACAGTTAAACAGCAGTAACGGTGGCCGTTGCCATAATAACTTATAATTATAATATTAGTGGTAGTAGTTATAANCTTATTTATTGCTATTGTTATTAATTTTTTCAAGATAAAAACTATACTAAAACCATCTAAGAAGTGTCAAGAATCGGTATGCAAAATTTCAGCAAGATCGGTTGAGTAGTTTTCGCGGTTAGCGAATACAACAGTTTTAGCGACTTTGCTTTATATATTAGTCAGATTTGTTTTTTCAATTAAGATAAAAATAATAGTACTTTGCCTGTCAGGGGTTAACATAATTAGATTTACAGGTAGTTTTGACTGTTTATAATGTTGCAAAAATAATACAGAATTTTGGTAAAATTTTAGTCAACATATTTTTCGCTGCTAGTCGTTTGAGAGGGAGTCGGCTCGTGGAACTCTGGGAAATTGGAAATTCCATTACCCCTGTTGGAGGCAAGAGTACAGACTCTCTTTCGATATCTCTGAGACGGGAAAAAGGGAAGGGTTGACTTTCCCGTTTTCCTTTACATTTGAAAAAGTGTTAGAATTTAACTAAACTACAAATTAGACTATTGCAGTATGTTTATGAAGTTGTTGATGTGATTTAAATTGGTTACTTGCTAAATCATGAGCTTGTGAACATAAATGGTAAAAATCGGATAATTCTTCGAAAATTAATAAACTTGTTTCACTAAGTTTACCGTAGTTAATATGTAATGTTGTTGCTTGCTAACAGTGTAGTGTGTATGGATTGTTTCTAACTGTATGTGACAATTTTGGCATTTTCTTTTATTTTCGCTTATTTATATTTATTAATTTTAAGTTATCCTAATATGTAGCTTTGTGTCGTTTAATCCTAATTTAAAACCATATTCGTATTTAAAATTACCCCTCAGTTCAACTGTTCACAGTTAAAATTTTGCATTTGCGGTTGTTTCATTTTTATGCATCGGAAAATATTTTGTTTGTTNTATTAATTTTAAGTTATCCTAATATGTAGCTTTGTGTCGTTTAATCCTAATTTAAAACCATATTCGTATTTAAAATTACCCCTCAGTTCAACTGTTCACAGTTAAAATTTTGCATTTGCGGTTGTTTCATTTTTATGCATCGGAAAATATTTTGTTTGTTTTTCATTTCCGGTCAGTATAGGCCAGCGTGCATGAACATGAATCATCATTATGCTGCAGGTACGAGTAACTTTCAGGTGAATACGTTGGTCCTTGCTCAAAATACTTTCAAAACAACATGAAAAATTCCTAAGGAATAAGCGGGGAAAAAAAATTTATTAGTAACTCTAATACAAAGAGCAAACAATTCACAACTTATGTACTAAAGGTAGAATTTCAATGCGTTAAAATAATGTTTGCCAAACAAAAGCGTCAATTTTATCTACTACGTGGTACTTTTGATAAAAAAAGTTTAACAATTAGCATAATATAATTAACAAATATGAGAAGTACACGAAATTTTCAAAGCTAACGCTAAGATTAAAAGTCTAGCACTAGGACCGTCAGTTAGACCATTGGTTTTAGACCCAGATTTGTCAGGATTAAGACGCAGATATTTTCACAACTATTCTCTTTCTAATCAATTGACTTATTAAATTGTTGATTTCTATTTCTTGCAACTTTTTACGCATACATAATAGATTGTACATTTTTTGTTTGATGTGTGATGGCTTAAAAAGGTATGCTTAAGATCAAAATATTATTTTACTGCTTTTTCAAGAAAAACTCGGAAATATAAAATTTTTTCGATTATAAAAGTGAATATAAAAATTATATAAGAATATAAAAACATATATACATAGCGAGATTTTGTTTTTTTCATTTTGTTATTACAAGCAATCTTAACAACATTTTTAGGGCAAACTAGTGATGTTTAAAATTTTTTCAATAAATTCAAAAGTTTCTGATGCTTCTTAAAATTATTGTCCCTGTTATTATTCTTGTATCTGCATAAACAGTACTTTAAAAATTGTTAAATAATCGTAGAGATGCATTTGCTTTGTATAGTAGTATTACAACCTTAACACTATTAAATTTTACATACTCACGTCAGACGTCTCACATAATTTGAAGAATACAAATAATTAACAAGCATTACTTGTTGACGCTATTTTTTATTATAAAAATTAAGTAAAGTTTGGAAGCTATGCATTTTGTTTTGTCCACGAATAAGCTGTAAAAAGATTTAAAAAATGTAATTATGATAAAAGTACTGTGCGTTCCCAACGCCATAGAATAATCATTGGCCTTCAAGGGCCGTTGATTTGCAATTTCTCCCGCATAATCAACGAGAAGGCTTATTTTTTAAAGCTGTAAAGAATTAAGATTCACAAAAAATGTATAATTAAAATTTTTTTTTCTCTTATCTCACAACTTTTTTACCAGAGCTACGGTCCTAGAACGTAATCTTTATATTTTTTTTCGCCACAAAAATATAAATACATATTTTACCTATTTAAAAATCTGCAAGATTTAAGAGATCACTGTGAGAGTTACAATGAAAAGCTGATCTCTTACTTGATAAATTTTTTATTCGTCGATTTTGATATTGCTGCATCAATCTCGACACATGCTCTGCGTCAGTTTCTTGAGGCCTCAAATTGTATACATTAAACGCATTTGAAATTTCCCTTCTAATTTACCCTCTTCCGACTATAGGCATTGTTAAGACTTTTGTGAGCCCTAAAGGTTATTTTTTGTCAACTTTGTTAAGTTCTAATATATTTGTTGGCAAGATAGTTCGACGCCAGATGGCCCTAAAAAGGACCGGCGAGCTGAACTCTTTCCTGACTAAAGTTTCCAGCATACGTGACTGCCTAGATACCTCAGGGTAATTTTCTCTGGCCTGCTATTGTGATCGGGAGAAAAAATATAACTTTTAAAGCGTTGGAGCTGGTTGTGGAGCTCTTTCGTAACGTCTCCTGGTATTACGCTGTAGAAGTCGGTGTCTAAAGCACCTTCTCTTTTTGCAAACTTAGTTGTTTTGGTGATCTAAAGTGAGAATATGGGCAATATAGGGTCGTCGGTCACAGGGGTTTCCAATCTTGCGACGAAAAACTCCGCTAGTAACGTCTGCCAGTAAATGACTGACTTGGTTTAGTAGTGACCGGCTTTATAGTCTTTTAGTCGACGAATCGTTGTCGGAAATGGTAGTAAAAATGTATTTGTTGGCAAGGTAGTTCAACCTTAGATGGTCCTTAAAAGAACTGATGGAATTGGTGGTTAAGAAGGGAACGTAAATAGTTATAATAGCCCTGAAAAAGGCCAGTGGTGAAACTTTCAGCTATTCCTTATTATTATTCTTGATAATGGGGAGCTGTCTGAGAGTAACTCGACTCTCACTTTCGGAATCTCTGTGTACGGAGACCGTGCTGGAGAAAGGTACTCCGCTGACCAAAGAATATCTCGCCTTCGGGTCGTTTCCCGGATAACCAATCGCTTATCGTTAGTCAGGAAAGTGGGCCTGGAGAATTCCTTCTCTGGGGTCCACAGACTTCCAATCGGAAATGTAAGCTTGGCTACCGAGCTCGCAAGATTTGGCCATAGTGGGCTGCCACGGTCGGAACAACTTATAAATTTTTGGAATATGAAACGTGGCGTGAGGTTGTCCCAGCTAGGGAGCAAAGTTATGTATGTTTGGTCTCCCACTTTCTCTCATACGTACATGTATACATACATACACTCAAGGCACATTGTATCTGTCAGAACAATTGTCTACACACGGTCAATGACGTCCTGTAACTCATAATATAGCAAAGATTTACTGTCACCTAACAGGTTAAATTTTTCATCGCTCCGACAAATATAAAGTGCCCAATGTACAATCATGATCGTACGAAATATATATATATGCTAAAACCGAAAATGCTAGAGCAGATTGTGCTCTGGCTAGACACGTCTCTTGGTATTTCGCCGGAGACGGTAGCATTTAGAACACCTTTTTGTTGGTGGCACTAGTCAATCTTGGTGATACGAGATGGGATTCGACGTGAGTCGTTTGTACATTAGAGACCAGTGTTGTCGGTACCTGAGATACCAAGCTGCACGACTCCCAGCTTGATACTTCATGTACTGCCGATGATCGACTGTGGCATTCGGTACTTTGCTCGGGGATGTAATGACAAGACTTACTTAATTTTATTGCAGGTAGCTTCGATTTAACTTCTACGCCACCTAGCGGA
This sequence comes from Copidosoma floridanum, assembly GCF_000648655.2. The sequence goes on along the minus strand of NW_019379501.1, from coordinate 510,048 downwards.
TCCAACTGAACTAAAGTAAAAAGCTAGCGTATTTTTACAAAACTTTGAGCTAATTTATTGCTATTGTTATTAATTTTTTCAAGATAAAAACTATACTAAAACCATCTAAGAAGTGTCAAGAATCGGTATGCAAAATTTCAGCAAGATCGGTTGAGTAGTTTTCGCGGTTAGCGAATACAACAGTTTTAGCGACTTTGCTTTATATATTAGTCAGATTTGTTTTTTCAATTAAGCAATGAAAAAAAAAATCATTTTTTAAATTACAAGAAAAACAATGAATTATGTAAAACTACGTAAAAAAACATTTTATTATGTTATTATAGCCTTAAGTTAACGGTTTTTACAGTCTCCGATACTAGCTAAAAAGAGTTTTTACCAATTCTTATTGAAATCAAATAGTTTTTAAGAAACTAAATCTTCAGTATATGCATAAACTCATGTTTTAAGAAGTTATTTAATTTTTCTAGGTACTATGTAAATAAGGGAGAGATTTCATTTAATGATGGAACTTAAAACTTACATTAAAGTGTTGAAGAGAAAAAGGTTATCCTTAACTTTGTTGTAGCAGTTACAGTTAATAGATTACACTTTTAAAAATGGAATTTTTTTTCCTTGGATCTAAAAGTATACGTCAAGTTTAATTGAAATTCGTAATAGAAAGTTTGATGTAAAATAAGTTACTTAATTTATTGTTGACAACCATATTAACAGACACGAAACAATGTTATATGTATTTTAATAAAATTTTAATTAACCTACTAGGTTACCGAGGCAGTAAATATTATACACAAAATAAGAAAAATAAGCGTTAGTTCCAGATTAACCTCATAAGGATGTAAATTCTTTCCCGAGAATTAAATCCGCTTTGACTAAGTGGGGAAGACACTTAAAAAGGTATCTTCCTGATAAAGTTTACATCTCCTTATAGTAAGAATTAATTAATTTTTCGGCGATGAAAATTCAGATTAGCGCAAAAAAAACTTTTGTAGAGAAATAAACAATGCCAATCGATTGTAATTAAATCGAACAAAAAATTTTACGTTCTGGCGAATAAACGCATCGCTGGTACTATGCCGAAAAATAACGATTCCAGGAAACGACGTATTGCCCGTACGGGAATTTTTAGTGTTGTTAATAAGTTTTGAGCCCCAAGTAATTTTTTTACTGCATCATGCTAAAAAAAATTTTTTTTATAAGAAGTACATGCGCTTTCATGAGTAAGTATGAACAATTTTTTCCGTTGGTGGCGATGTTTCAAATTGTTGCTCGGAGCGAATAGTACCAATCACATTTTTCTGACAAGTGAGATTGAGTTCTTCGGATCAGTGATGATGAAAACTTGTATCAGCAATAAAAGAAACGCCAAATACAAGTTGAAGTGTGACGAATAAGTTTACAAATTTTGTAATCAATCTTTTTGAGGTTTATCAATCAATTTCTAATATAATAAAATAATGTGGTAATTACAACTTTTAAATTGATATACATTATCAGAAATGGACAATCCATGCGCGAGTAAACTATTTATTTATACATACAATACAATTTATGAATTCATACATGTAACGTCCAATTTCAATACATACATGCATTCTTACAACGAGGCTGGCCGAATTACGTGTCAGCACATTATGAAACATTTACCTTAAATCTAATACATACGCATGCATATAAGCGAGGTATGAGCTCCACTTGTCATATGAGCTTATGTATACACACAATGCGTTTTGTATTAATTTGACGAATGAATTGTGTTTTTACTTATAATATGATTCGTCTATCTCAACTCGGGATGTAACAATGTAACGACGTATTAAATAAATTTATACTACTTAATCCGTCGTCACTGTCCCATATTTTGTTTGAAAATATTGTTTAGATTTTTGAAAAACAAGAAAAAGCGAAGGTAGTAAAATAATGATACTTATAATTCTTAGCATTATTTATGAAATAGTGGAGATCCAAATTGCAATATGTGATTTTATTTTTGCAGCTTATTTTACTATTATTACTAGTATCGTTGGCAAGGTCCGAAGGAATGGGAAGGAGATCGAGAAACT
>NW_019379501.1:470917-484107 GCF_000648655.2 Copidosoma floridanum | reverse complement strand
AACCCGGAGAAATTAGTGGTTATAGCTGAACTAACATCCTTAAAAAATTTTCTGAATATTTTTTAAAAATATTACTGGATTTAAAAATAAATATTAACGTACGGGAAAAATAAAAAAATTAAAAATTTGTAAATCAAATTCTGTGCAAAAAATTATGAGCATTTAGTTCCACGAGTTAATTGAATCACACTAATAGGACAACATTGATGCAAGAGTGGGAGAGCAATAGTCAGTTAAATATATATAGCATATACTCAGTTGCAGTCAAAAGGGAGAAACTCGTGTCGTCGCTTGCTTTGGCTGTGGGCTCAGGTATATAGCTATTGGCCAGGTGCATGTCATGCAGCGCCACTCTTGGTGTCAAAATCATGCAACCGCTGGTACCCACATTATACGTCAACAGCATGCACCGTGCACAATTTTAGAAATAATCAATTAATTAGCAAAAAATTAGTATGTTTATTCATCTGATAATGGATTTCATTATAAAAACAGGCTTTAAGGATATCACACACTCGATTTGTTTCAACTCTGAAGCCTTAAAAAAGGTAAACAGTTGGTTGAAAGTAGTCATGTGTGCGATGTTACAGAATTTCAAAGTGATGGAGTTATCAATTTGAAAAATGCCGTCGTAATAAGGCAGACCTTGGTAACTTCAGCTCCCTACAAAGTTAACCTGCATGTACGTTTTATTTAGATTATTTTCAAAATTGTCTACGTTGCAACGCACATGAAAATTACCTTTATTTACAGTTGGATAATCATCGAAATTCGTGTAATTTTACTCCATTTGTCTTTGCACTACTGTAACACTGAACAACACAGCACTTTCTTATACCCATATTTCATAAACGTTTAAATAATAGAAATCACAATGATCATGTTTTATTTCGCGTATTTATCTGTCTTTTTGCCATCTGCTTCTAGGAGTGTGCTCTGGATCGAAAACTAACGAGGCTTCATTAATAGATTTGTTCGATTAAGAGGTTCCGAGCCCTCGGAGCGCTCGGAGTGCTCTAAACTCCAGCCCGAACAAGCGTTCTTGCTCTGAGCGCTCGGAGTGCTCTAAACTCCAGCCCGAACAAGCGTTCTTGCTCTGAGCGCTCCGAGCGCTCCAACTGCTCCCCACGTGTTCATAATCAGGAAACTTAAAAAAGCCGTAAGAGGACCAGGTATAAATTATTTTAACCTCTTATCTGTAGATAATTTACTTATGCTAGATGACAAGTTAATCGGGCACTACTAAGGATTTTTTGGGTCACCTTTGCCGAGAGCACGTGTGGAGCAGTTGCAGCGCTCGGAGCAAGAACGTGTGTTCGGGCTAGCGTTCGAAGTACTCCGAGGGCTCCGAGGGCTCGGAACCTCTTAATCGAACAAAACTAACACATTGTTACATTCAAACATTTTACAACCGCTTTTGGCACCATTTAGTTCATTTTTTTACATATGTGTAACTGCAATTTCATAATACTGAACTATTTATGCATACGTGATGAGAACATCTGTAAATTTGATGAAATACTGTTATTTCCTGAATTAAACAAAAATGACAGTAATTTGGTACCCCAGGTTTCCTGTTTTCGCCACTACGCACGCTGGCGTCGACTCATCTATCCCCTCCCATCACTTGCACCTGGTCAATAGTCGAAGTTTCCGCTCCTCTCTTCGTAGGCACACATTCGGTACACCCCTTCCACGTGTCTAAAAAATGTGCGCCTATATCGACGCCCCGGACAAAGACTATGCCCTAATTGGCCCTGAACGAAAACTATGCCTTTTTGACGTCCCGGGCTAAGACTATGCCCTTTTTTTTAGTCCGGACGAAAACTATGCCCTTTTGTGGTCCCCGACGAAGACTATGCCCGTTGTTTTCGAGTCCGGGCAAAGACAATGCCCTATTTTCAAGCCCAGACGAAAACTATGCCCCTTTTTCTAGTCCGGACAAAAACTATGCCCTGTTTTTGGTCCTGGGCGAAGACTATACCTTTTTTTTGAGTCCGGACAAAGACTTCGCCCTTTTTTTGCTCCCGGACGAAGACTATGCCCTTTTTTCTAGTTTGGACGAAAACTATGCCATTTTTTCTAAGTCTGGGCTAAAAATATGTCTTTTTGTCGCGTCCAGACGAAAACTAAATTATAAAACACCCCAATATTATTTACTAACCTCTCTACTAGCTACTGGTACGCTGAAAGAAGCTCACGAATACGAAGCTTCTGAAAACGTTTGAACATTTTCAGATTTCTCGATACTTGTGTATATGTTTATATCGATATAAGTTTTATCTTCACATCGAGATTCGCATGTACGTGAATCTATAGACGCCTTTGTATAAAAACAATATGTAATCATTATTCTTAGCAGGTCTAACGGCCTAAGCATTTACAGTTTTGGTAAGTGTTTGAAAAAAGGGGTTTTTGAGTTTTTTTAAAAAAGATTCCGTAAATTATATATAACAAGAACTGTAATTGATTTAAACTTGCTAGGTTATTCGTGTATTAAAAAATATTTTGTAATCCAAATATGCATGTCTTACAAACATTANTCATATTCATTAATTGCAAATTACCATGCTCATAAAAACATTCCTCAGTTTGTATTATTATTATTTTATAATGGAGTATTATTATTGACAATTATTTATATAAATGTAAACAACAACCACTATATAAGTATATTTGACTATATATCTAATGATAAACTAGAAAATAAAACATAAAAGAGTCTTTCATATTCATTAATTGCAAATTACCATGCTTTTCAAAATATTCCTGAGTTTGTATTATTATTTTACAATGGTGTATTATTATTTACAATTATTTATATAAATGTAAACAACAACCACTATATAAGTATATTTGACTATATATCTAATTACAAACACAAATGTTTTCGTCCGGACTGCGGAAAAAGGCATAGTCTTCGTCCAGGCTTCGAAGCAGGGCATAGCATCGATATGCTCATTTCCACGCAAATCCAGAAATCCACTCCTCAATAATCCTCATCTCGTAGGCGCACGCTGTTCGATAAGAGTCTTGCACTCTCAAAAAATGTGCGCCAGGTTCGACGGCTGGCCGCGGCGGGTCATCCCGATCAGTGCAAAAAAGTCGTCTCACCTCGTAGCATTGGCGTTATAGACCAAGAGCTGAGGCCCAAGGGTGGTAAAAATTTTAATCAGCCGCCACTTTTACCAGAATTGAGGAACCTTATGATTCGTGGAGATCCGAAATATTTTGGTCATATTTCATTGTGGTAAAGAGTTGTGTGGTAGTTATAGTTGTGCCATATGATCTTTTTCATTAACCAGCCGCAACTTACACCAATGAATAGAAAATAAAAAGTTGTCTCATGGAAGTGCCATTTGCGGCAAGATAAGAATGCATCTTGTACCCGAAAATCGACCTCCAAAAATATAGATATTCTATTCTTATCTATAATGTTATCCACAATGAATCATCTATTATCTTAGATGAGTATCATCGATAAGATCGGGTAGGGGGTCTATTTTTTTGAAGGTCGATTTTCGGGTACAAGATGCATTCTAATCTTGCCGCAAATGGCACTAATTCCATGAGACAACTCTTTATTTGCTATCCATTGGTGTAAGCTGCGGCTGGGTAATAAAAAAGATCACATGGCACAACTATAATTTCCACATAACTCTTTACCACAATGAAATATGACCGAGATATTTTGTATCTCACTTTACTCATCTCTGGTGCACGGAGTCTATACACAGGAAATACACGGGGGTATACATCTCATTCTATTCTGCGGTAAAGAACTTCGTTCTAATAAATATTTTACAGTATTTAAAGCTGCCTTGTTGATGATACCATTTGGATGGTTCATCGAAAAACACATCTTTAAAAACGTCAATTTGTAAAAATAAAATAAATTTCGCTAATTCTCAGGTGCTTCTTCGGATGAGATATCAGATGAGATCTCACCTGAAAATTAGAAAAAATGCTATCACTAACATAGCAGCTTTAAATACTGCAAAATTAATTTTTTTTCTTTTTTTTGAGTAAGGACACTTGAAGAAATCTTAGCTAAAATCCCACCTTATGGTCATAGACAGGAATCCGAAAAAGCGATAAGGAAGATATCCACCCAGTCGAACTCTAAGAATGGTACTAATTTGGTTATTAGTGTGCATCTTTCTGATTGAATAATAGCAATATACGATTAAAATCGGAAAACTTACAGCAACAAAGTGATTTTACATGATCTTGAGAATGCTTATAAAAGGTTTTAGGTCACAATGTTACATTGCATGAATATTATAACTTTTTTTGTAAGATTTTTTAATTAACATCTTATATAACTTTTGAGTGACAAAACGAATGGCTTTCTTCTATAGTATGTTCTACAAGCCAAGTGTATTTTAAGAATAAAAAAGCCAAACCCTACTTGAAAATACTTAATGTATAGATTAATTGGCACTTTTTTCAGCAATGACAGATGTAAAATGTATTTCTTAGGTAATAACTCTGATTTCGTATGATTTCATAACTTTTTTACATTTTCCGTTGACAAAAACTTTACAGGTTTTTTGAATGAATTCGAGGTATTCCACAACGGCTATAAATCACAGCTAACAGTTTCAAAATTTCAGAATGTATCACTACACTGATTCAGGCATTTTTGTAAATAAAAAACAAGTGGTGTGTTCAACATTTTTTTTACCCATTGCCACATAACTAGTCATAGAACTAATGTCATCAGTAATAAATATACCCATAATAAGTAGACTTACTCAAACAAAGCTTGACTTTTGACAACAGAAATAGGGGGCTCGACTTTTCGTCTGGAATCTCTGGGAAAATAATAAATTTTCGTTACTCTCCCGTATGGTCCAGCGGGAATCATGGGTTGAGGCTGAGTACGAGCAGCAATTTCATCAGCGTATCTTAAAGAATTCAACCTAAGAGGTTTCTGAAAGAATTTGAATTATGTAATTTGATTTTAATGTTAATAGTAATCTCGATAAATACTATCAAAACAAGTTCATACACCCCTTAGAAGTGTTCTTAAAAAGTTAATAATTGGAGTAACTGATCGATGTGACATATTACTAGACATCACGAGAAATTAAATGAAAAATTTACAGAATACAATATAATAATTCGGTTACTGTAGATTTGTTCAAGCCACTTTTTGTTCGGTTTTTGGCTCTCTTATCAAAATAAACTATGTATAGGAAACCAAGCAGAACCATAGACATACAAAAAATATAGACTGCTCGTTCTTTTGTACGGTGCTAAAGCACAAGTAGGAGACACAACATCGAAANGCATAGCAGTCGCGATTCGCTGACCTCGTTCCGAACGCTCGGTTCGATAACCCAATACATATGTATTATTATACACGATCCACACGACGCACGGGAGTGTGCTTTTACCACCGCACGCGTTTTTGCCGAATTCTTTCTTTTTTTTTTTTTTTTTTTTTTCGGCAACAATTTCCATTAGAGGGTCTGTAATGGGTTAATTAAATTTTACTTTCGGTCGGAAAAAAGGCAGTGCAAAGGTAACGGAGGCCAGTGCTGGAGCTCAACTAGTAAATGAAAGCTAGATTTTTTTAAAAAATAATTCCGTGTTTCAAATCAGCCAGTACGTTTCGGCTGGAAAATATTGTGTAATATACGTTAGATGTGATCTTTCTGTTAACCGTAGTTTGATTCGGTTAAAAGGCAAAAAAAAATTTTTTTATCGCCCCATATCTCGGTTCTCGATGAATGGGGAGCATTAGTTCAAATAGACGAAAGGTTGGAAATCGCTTCTACTGCAATGTTACCAAGTGTCATCCAGTTATTTTGCTGATGCTGTAATTACGCATCATTGCTCTAACTAGTTAGGCGGATTCAATATCGTAACTTTTTCACTAGATCGTATGTATAGCTATACGATCAAGGAAGAACGTTCCACCGAACTAACAGCAGTGAAGGGGCATTGCCAAAGACGGTACCCACAACGCGCGGAAATTAAAAATTGTAATATTAATAACACAAGTGCTCATCACCCAATGACCTGGGGCGCTTACTGGTCGCTTTATTTAATGACATATATTAGCGCTTACTGGTCGCTTTGGTAAACGACACATATTATTAACTAACAACAGAAGCGCCTATCATCCGATGACCCGGGGCGCTCACTTACTTCTCTATTAAATAATGAAATGTTAAGCAATAACACAAGCGCCTGTCATCCGATGACTCGGGGCGCTTACTGGCCTCTCTATAACATAAAAAAATGTTGCATAATGATACAAGCACCTATCACACGATGACCCAGGGTACATACTGGCCACTCTATTAAGTAAAAAAAATGTTAATTAAACACAAACACCATCCTGGGTTATCAGGCGATCAGCGCTTGCGTTATTATTTAACTTTTTATTATTCAACTGCATGTGCACAGATGAGTGGTGAGAACATTGCATACTTTTGGCTCCAATTATTTTGCAAAAATCGTGCGATTATCACGCAATTGTTACGTGAGAAATCCGTACAATTTTTCACGCGAGTATCGCGAGTCAATCGCGTAATGATCGCAAGATAATCGTGTGGCAATCACGCGATGATCGCGTGATTGCTGTAAGCAGGGAACCCCCCACAACCCGGAGCACTAACTGGCTGCTTTAATTATTAATAAAACAAATATAATAACGCAAGCGCCAATCACCACACAACCTGGAGCGCTTACTGGTCGCCTTGATTATTTATAATAGGTAAAATAATAACGTAAGCGCCAATCCTGATACGACCTGGGGCGATTACTGGTCGCCTTGATTATTTATAATAGGTAAAATAATAACGCAAGCGCAAATCCTTACACGTTTTGGGGCGCTTAGATTGTTCTTTTTATTATAAACAATTAAAGCGACCAGTAAGCGCCCCGAGTTGTGTGGGGATAAGCGCTTGTGTTATTATTTTATTAGTTATAAATAGTCAAAGTCACCAATAAGCACCCCGAGTTATGTGAGGAATGGTGCTTGCTTTATTATATTTATTTTATCAATAATTAAAGCAGCCAGTAAGCACCTCGGGTTGTATGGGGATTGGCGCCTGTTATATTATTTTATTAATTATAAATATGTAAAGTAACCAGTGAGCGCCCGATCTAATGTGGGGATTGGCGCTTTCGTGATTATATTATTAATCACAAATAATTAAAGCGTTGAGTAAGCGCCCTAGGTTGTGTGGGGATAGGCGCTTGCGTTTTTATATTTGTTTTATTAATAATTAAAGCAGCCAGTTAGTGTCCCGGGTTGTGTGGGGATAGGCGCTTGCGTTATTATTTTATTAATCATAAATAAGTGTCGTGACCAGTAAGCGCTTGCGTTGTTAATGAATGAATTTTATCATTCATTTAAACTCATGAGGCTGCTTATTGGTCCGTTGGGTAATTGGGTTAAATAGCTTGGGATTAATTTATTAACTTATTGTGTATAAAATTTTATCAAGTTGTCTGAGGTTTCGCGTCTTGCTCTATATAGCCAATTTGAATTTCCCGCAAGTTTGACAGTCACATTTAGGAGCACTGCCTTCGCTCACTTATGTGAACCTGCCCGTAGCGCCGACTTCGAGGCAATTCATGAAACTGAAGAGAGGTAGGTAAAGAAACTGAAATAACATGTCTGAAATAGGAGCTGTTGAAGAGAAAGTGGAATTTTTAATAAAAAGACAGCCTACGCATTGGGGAAGTGTTCCCCAGTGTAAATTTAAAAAAGCCTTCTACGTACATCAATTTCCAAAGGATAAAAAACAGTGCCAGAAGTAGATAGTTACTTGTAAAATGGGCAATAGCATAACCTCAAATATGATAGTGTGTGGCTGAGTCATTTAACAAGCAACTTTCCACTTCTAATATTGTTTTTTATCTTTTGGAAATCAATGTACGTAAGATCGTTTTTCAAATTTACACTGGGAAACACTGCATCAACGCGTAGGCTGTTTTATCATTAGAGATTCAATTTTTTCTTCAACGGCTCCTATCTCAAACATGTTATTTCGATTTGTTTACCTGCCTCTCGTCAGTTTCATTGATTGTCACGAGGGCGGCGCAACAGGTGGGTTCACATTGCGGATAGGTGTCCGCAGTTGGCAAAGAGGATCTTCGCATACCCCCACCGCTATCAGAACATTCCGTTGAAAAAGTTCCAAAGCCAATCAAAACAGAGCTACAGCAGGAGTGTAGGGGGAGACTTGTTTCTCCTGTGAATAATAAAGCAAGCGTCAATCCCCACACAACCCAGAGCACTCACTGGCTGGTTAAATTATTATTAAAACAAATATAATAGCGCAAGTGCGTATTCCCACATAACCCGGGGTGCTTACTGGTTGCTTTAATTATTTATGATTAGTAAAATAATAACGCGAGCGCCTATCCCCACATAACCCGGGGCGCTTACTGGTCGCTTTGATTATTTATCTTACTACTATATGAAGCAAAGTCGCTAAAACCGTTGTAATCGCTAACCTCAAAAACTACTGAGCCGATTCTGCTGAAATTTAACATACCGATTCTTGACACTTCCTAGATGGTTTTAGTATCATTTTTATCTTAAAAAATTTAATAACAATAGCAATAAATAAGCCTAAAATTTTTCAAACTTTTCACTTTAGTTCAGTAAGATCCACTAGGTAGCGTTGACATAAAATCGAAGCTATCTGCAACATAATTAGATAAGTGTGGTTATCATAGGCCGGAGCGTCGCGGAAACTTCTGCAATCGTTTTCTGGCAGTTCATCCAGCTGCATCGAGAATGTATATAATAGCGGAATACCTGGAGACGTGTCTAGCCAGAGCACATCCTGCCCCAACACTTCAGAGTTATGTGGCCGTACCATAATCTAGCCTGGTGCCGTCAGAGAATTTTTTACTACAAATGTAAGCCAGGGAAGACAGCCCTGAGGAGTATGAGCAGCCACAACGGCCAACTTCTTAGTGGTCGTTCCAACGGCATACCTACAGAGAAGGTATTCTCCAGGCCCGGCCACTTTTCCGACTAACGATGAGCGGTTGGTTATTTGGGGAACGACCTAAAGACGAGATATATATTTTGGTCAGCGGCATATCTCCCTCATGTATGGTCTCCGTACAGATACTTCGAGGGTAAGAGTTAGGCTACCAACAGCTGGCTCTCCATCATCAAGAATCACAATAAGGAATAACTAGAAATTTCACCACTGGCCTTTTTTAGGGACAATATAAGTATTTACGTTCATTACTTAACCTTCAATCTCATCGGGTTTAAAGTTCTTTTAAGGGCCACCTTAGTTTAAACTACCTTGCCAACAAATACATTTTTACTACCATTTCTGGAAACAATTTGTCGGTCAAAAGACTGTGAAAAGCCTAACTTTATTAAACCAAGTCAGTCATTCACTTACAGACGTCACGGGTGGAGTTATTCGTCGCAAGGCTAGGAACCCCGGTGACCGACGACCGTATATTACCCTCTCGATTCTAAGCATTCTAACAGGAATCACCAATCCTCTCAAAGGTCTGCGCTGGGCGAACCTATCAGCTATGAAGGAAAAAAAAATTGAGCCAACGGGACAGTCCCCAACTAACAAGCATCACGATCCAATCTTCCCATCTTAGATCACTAAAACAACTAAGTCTGCAAAAAAAAGAGGTGCTTTAGACACCAAAGTCTTTGACGTTATACCAGGAGACGTTGGGAACGATCTCTGCAACTGGCTCTAAAGCTTCGGACTTAGTGGTTTTTCTCCCGATCAGTCTGGGGCTTCAACAGCAGGCCAGTCTTGTTTTTACAAGCTGTTCTTGTTTTTACTTACACAAACAAACGATGCCTTAAATGACTCAAAATGTTGTTTAGAAGCTTCAAAATTAACATAATTAAGAACTGTAACACTGCTATAACTTTTTATTAAACAATAAGCATTCATAGGGGTGTTCCCATTGTTGAGTTTTTTATAGGTTATTATTTTGGGTGTGTCCAACAAGTGGCAATCGCACTAACTACTGGGTTGTTTAGTAAATAATATAATTTGTTTCACATCGTTGCTTTGAATTATTATTTAATGTTTTTTTTTTTTTTTTAGTTTAAATAAAAATCGCATGCATAATGAGTTCATTTTCGGTATACGGGTCTCCAGACCAAAAACAACGAGAGAGAGGAGGGACCGTGCATTTATAAAAATTATCATATGTGAGGATATTTATTTAGGTATGTGTTCCAAGTTAAGTGCTAATAAAAAAATTATAGATGTGATTAGCTGCATTGCAAGAAATCAACATGAATTTTTCAATTATTGTTACCGAAAGTTTATATAAAAAAGGCACAAGTCCAATTTTCTTGTTTAAAATAAAATTGAAACATTTTAGTTGTGCTTTTTTCGTACATATTGTCGAACTTTATTAAGGGACTTTTGAATCCATAGTCAATAGAATCGACAATGCAACTATTGCAAGAAATTTTCTAAAATTCAGAACCAATTATTATCTTACAAAATATTGGTTAACTACTAATTTTTAAAGATATTAATGGAAATATGAACAGACAATTTATTGGCTTGTAAAAAAAAACCTGTCAGTTTGTTCAAGAATAAAAAGCTCGTATATTTACGAGATTAAATGAAATAATATAGTTTTTATTGTCACTGGTACGTATACCTTTCGGATGCGTACTAATAGCGAACGATATTTTTTATTTATAGAGGGTACAACAAACATCTAAATGTTAAAACGCTTGTGGTAGAAAATTTTTTTAAAATTATATTTTTACGAAATTTTGCGAATACATTTACGGATTATTAACTTGTAATAATAAATTGAGGTCGTTTAATTATTGACAATTTTCTCCTGAGTTCTCTCACCCTTTTTATTTCCCATAATAAGGTTATAACTATTAATAAATTACAGTTTTTAGTTTAGTAGGATCTGCTAGGTAGCGTCGAGGTAAAATTCAAGCCACCCGCGATCAAATATAGTGAAGAGTGGTTATACGATGCCCCATCGAGGTGACGATTATATATCGTTGTCGCACATTGGCTATACACCAAGAACAGAGTTGCTAGTCGTGCAGCTGGTAATCGCGGCTACCGATAACTCATATGGGCAAGCGAAATAAATCGATATTTACCCCGGATTACCAAAATAACCGAGTGCTACGGAAAAATAGGCGTTTGGAACGTCAACGTCTCCGGGGGGAATACCAGGAGATGTCTCTAGCCAGATCACATTCTGCTCCAACACTTTAGAGTTTTGTGGCTGTTCAACCATCCGGCCTAGAGCCGTCAGAGTATTTTCAACATCATATGCATTCTAGGAAAGACAGAGCCCTAAATCGTACGGGCAGCCACAACGGCCTACTTCTTAGTGGTCGTCCCAACGGCATGACCACAGAGAAGGTATTCTACAGGCCCACTTTCCCGACTAACAATGAGCAGTTGGTTAACCGGGAAACGACCTGAAGACGAGATATTTTTTCGTTAGCAGCGTACCTCCTTCCTGTACTGTCTCCGTACCCAGAGACTCCAAGGATAATTAAGAGTCAAGCTAGCCGAAGCTAGCTCTCCATCATCAAGGATAATTAAAAGTAATAACTGGAAATTCCACCACTGGTCCTTTTTAGGGCCATTATAACTATTCACGTTCCCTACATAGCCATCAATCTCATCGATTCTTTTAAGGGACACCTAAATTTAAACCACTTTGCCAACAAATACATTTTTACAACCATTTCCGGAAACGATTCGTCGGTTAGAAGACTATGAAAAACCTACCACTATTAAACCAAGTCAGTCATTCACTTGCAGACGTCACGGGCGGAGTTGTTCGTCGCCAGGCTGGGAACCCCGGTGACCGTTGACCCTATATTACCCTATCGACTCTAAGCAGTCTAAGCATTCAACCAGAAATCACCGATCCTCTCTAAAGTCTGCGCTGTGAGAACCTAACAGCTATATATGAAGGAAAAATAAATCTGAGCCAGCAGGACAGTCTTAAACGCGCAAGCATCACGAACCAATGTTTCCACCTTATATCACCAAAACAACTGAGTCTGCAAAAAAAAGAAGGTACTTTAGACACCAATGTCTCCGACGTTATATCAGGAGACGTTGGGAAATAGCTTACAACTAGCTCCAAAGCTTCAAACGTTGTAGTTTTCCTCCCTGTCCGTGTTAATTGTGCTACAATAGCAGGCTGGAGAAGATCACCCTGAGGTATAGAGGCAATTAAGTTTGCTAATAAAGCGACCAGTAAGCGCCCCGGGATATCGGGTGATAGGTGCTTGAGTTAATAATTAATACTTTATTATTTAGTAGAGAGGCCAGTAAGCGCCCCGGGTCACTAGGTAATAGGCGTTTGTGTTAATAATTAATATTTTATTATTTAATAGAGTGGCCAGTAAGCACTCCGGGTCATAGGGTGATAGGCGCTTGTGTTAATAATTAATACTTTATTATTTAATAGAGAAGCCAATTAGCGCCCCGAGTCATTGGTTGATAGGCACTTGTGTTATTAATATTACAATTTTTAATTTCCGCGTGTCTTTGGCAGTGCCCTTACACTGCTGTGCTGTCTGCTCGACGGAACATTCTCCCTTGATCGTACAGCTATATATACGATCTAGGGAAAAAGTTCCAATATTCGCTACATGTACAAGCTGAAAAAGCGATCGCAGCAATACCTGTGCTAATATGTGAAACTAAACGATAGGTTTGTCTTCTGCTAGCAGACTGCTAAGCATTACTATGATCAGAAAGTTATGTGTTTATACATCGACAACCATTGTAAGGATTAAATTTTTAATAAAATTGTGAGTAGTATGTACATATTTTACTCAGGCATGTTCATTTAAAAACGCAGTGAAATACAATGGATACTGTGTATTTCTTAGAGTTTTTAGCTGGGGTCTGATCCTCAAAGCGTATCGTGTGAACGTGTGTACACACTGTGTGAACACGCCGGTATAGGGCTAACGGAGCTCTCTGATTGGTCAGAGGAGGTCTGTGTTGACTACATTGCAAACTAATTAAACATATCTCGTATCACACAGTACATGGACTTATGTTGAAGTAATACTCAAGCGCTTATAGTGCTTGTAGTACAAATTTTGTCTTTAGTTATTCACATAGGATTGTACCACTTGAGACATTGTATTAATTCGTGATATAATAAACACAGAACCTTTCGTGTATCTATCGAGGTACTGT
>NW_019379501.1:377148-430055 GCF_000648655.2 Copidosoma floridanum | reverse complement strand
AAGTAGAATCGTTCATCTGGATCAACTTGAGCGAATTGGTGAGGTGACAGTGACACTGGCTCATCGCAGCCCACAAAAAACTTGTTCATCTCTGACGGCGAAGAAGGGAGCTGAGCCCTCTTGTGTGTATGTCCACCAAGGCCAATAGACTTGATCAACTTCCAGGTTTCCGCAGTGATGTGACATTGAAGAAACCTAGTTTTGTGGTACTGAAGCATGGCGTCGCGAGTAGCTTGTTTGACTGCGTTACGCAGGGTTTTGTACTTTGCACGAAGGTGTTCCGATGAATTACGCTTGACATCGCGCCAGGCCCGGTTACGGGCTTTTATCAGGTCCTTGATTTCAGAAGTAATCCATGGTGTTGGGCGTGTTTTTGCCCTGAAAGTACGTATTGGCGCGTGCTTGTCGTAGGTGGTTTTCAGAAAGTCAGCGAAGAGATAGACTTTCTCATTAACGTCTACAGATTCAGTTATCTGGTACCAGTTATATTGCTTGAGATCCTGTATGACGGCCTGTTCGCTGAAGCTCCTGAAGGACCTGCAAGTGATGTAGCGTGGAGCTTTGTCTGGGGCAGGGACATTTAGCACAGCTATAATGGCATCATGAGCTGATATCCAAGGCATCCTGAGCTGCTCCTTCAGAAGAAGAAGATGAGGAGTGCTGAGACAAATGTAGTCAAGAGAGAGAGAGAGAGAGACGCGCGAAAACTTTGCACGGGACGCAAAAAAAATGGCGGGCGCTGACACGAGGCAAGGCCGCGTGCGTTTCGTTAATGTTTATGCTTTACAGGTGGAGTGTGGAAGGTAAGGTGTTTTTTTCCTTAATTCCACGCACTGGCACAGCACTGCACTTATGTCCTGCTTAACTGCCCTCGCTGGCACCGTTGTCGCAAATTGCGAATTTTAAATTTCGGGGTCACCACTTTAGAGTTCACAACGGTGAGCTTGACGAGCTCTAGGAGGCCGAGCGGAAGGGACAGGGTTAACACAATGACAAGGCCAAGGTTTAATCAGAATATAATATAATTGACTTTAACGATTAACAAACTGTAGAATTATTAAGATGGATCGTTGTGTCGAGGCGTGGCTCACAAGACGTAGCACGTGCTGTCGAGGTGAGGGCCAGTGCCGAACTGCCGTGTGCCACATTAGGTGGCTGCTTTGAAGGAGAGATTCCGTGAAGGAACAGAGGTGGCAGCAGCGCCTAATTTTGCTGCCGCAAAAATCTCGCGCGGGGCGAGCTGCTGCTTCCGCCGGTTTTGGCTCTTCGGCGCAGAGGCCTGCGGCGCTACAACCACTCTCCCTCCAGCGTTGTTCGCGGGAGGCGGACAGAGCGAAAAATGGACCCTTTTCTTCGTCTTCGTCGAAAGGGCGGGCTCTGGGGCCGTTGACGGGTCGGCAGATGGTGGTTGCCTAGTTGGAGGCACCTCCGGTGAGTCTGCCGGTGATGGTGACGAGGCCGTTGGAGAGGGTGGTGCCGTCTTCGTTGAAGGCGTTGAGGCGTCTTTGGCGTCCAGGTATGCCGGTTTCAGGGCGTCGGTTGAGACCGTGTGTGGTTTGCCGTTGACGTCGATGACGTATGTTCGTTCGTCGGTGCGACAAATGATCCGATGCGGCCGGGAGTAAGGCGGTTGGAGGGGTTTCCTGATGGAATCGACCCTCTTAAAGACGTGCGTGCATGTCCGTAGGTCCTTGAAAAAGCGGCGCTACAGATCTGTATAGTCGTTGGTTCAGAGGTAGAACTTTTGTTTTCAAACCTTAAGTTCTTGGGGTCAATACTCTTCGTCCAACTTTTTTAATTTATTTTATTTACAACTTTAATTTTTAGCTTGTGTTAATAATTAATATTATATTTTTTAATAGAGAGGCCAGTAAGCGCCCCGGGTCAACAGGTGATAGGTGTTTGTGTTAATAATTAATATTTTATTATTTAACAGAGTGGCCAGTAAGCACCCCGGGTCATTGGGTGATGGGCACTTGTGTTATTAATATTACAATTTTAATTTCCGCGTGTCTTTCGCAATGCCCCTTCACTGCTGTGCTGTCTGCTCGACGGAACATTCTCCCTTGATCGTATAGCTATATATACGATCTAGGGAAAAAGTTCCGATATTGAATCTGCCTAACCCAACGCTCATACCACGTGTCTTGCCTTACACCGTGGTCACGTCATGTCTCGAAGGTCGAAAGTTATATCCAGATCGGGAAGATAGCAGGGCTCCCAAGCTAGTTAGCTGGGGCCTATGTGAGTTGCCTAGGTCAGAGAATATAGAATATACTCTTCTTGCATAGAAGGCCAGATCGGCCATTTTCGCGTCCACAGTATTTTATTTTTTCTTTATATTTTAGTTATGCCCCCTATAAGGCAGGCAGCGTTAGTGTCGGGGGACAACGACAACCGGGTAACTTACCCATAGATGTCGATAACTATTACCTTCCAAACAGCACGGCGAAATGCCTGATTTTTAGTATCCTGTATGTTACTGATTTTTGATGCGAAACTATTGAAAAACTTGTCTCAACTACAATTAATTAAAAAAATATCGGTAATGAAACTATGAAAAAAGTTTCACATTAATTTTTCTCAACAGGCATATCAAAAGCTTATGCAGGCCGGAGCACCTCACGAAATTCCACAAAATCCCATAGCAGATCTTTAGAGTTCACAACGGTGAGCTTGACGAGCTCTAGGAGGCCGAGCGGAAGGGACAGGGTTAACGCAATGACAAGGCCAAGGTTTGATCAGAATATAATATAATTGACTTTAACGATTAACAAACTGTAGAATTATTAAGATGGATCGTTGTGTCGAGGCGTGGCTCACAAGACGTAGCACGTGCTGTCGAGGTGAGGGCCAGTGCCGAACTGCTGTGTGCCACATTAGGTGGCTGCTTTAAAGGAGAGATTCCGTGAAGGAACAGAGGTGGCAGCAGCGCCTAATTTTGCTGCCGCAAAAATCTCGCGCGGGGCGAGCTGCTGCTTCCGCCGGTTTTGGCTCTTTGGCGCAGAGGCCTGCGGCGCTACAACCACTCTCCCTCCAGCGTTGTTCGCGGGAGGCGGACAGAGCGAAAAATGGACCCTTTTCTTCGTCTTCGTCGAAAGGGCGGGCTCTGGGGCCGTTGACGGGTCGGCAGATGGTGGTTGCCTAGTTGGAGGCACCTCCGGTGAGTCTGCCGGTGATGGTGACGAGGCCGTTGGAGAGGGTGGTGCCGTCTTCGTTGAAGGCGTTGAGGTGTCTTTGGCGTCCAGGTATGCCGGTTTCAGGGCGTCGGTTGAGACCGTGTGTGGTTTGCCGTTGACGTCGATGACGTATGTTCGTTCGTCGGTGCGACAAATGATCCGATGCGGCCGGGAGTAAGGCGGTTGGAGGGGTTTCCTGATGGAATCGACCCTCTTAAAGACGTGCGTGCATGTCCGTAGGTCCTTGAAAAAGCGGCGCTACAGATCTGTATAGTCGTTGGTTCAGAGGTAGAACTTTTGTTTTCAAACCTTAAGTTCTTGGGGTCAATACTCTTCGTCCAACTTTTTTAATTTATTTTATTTACAACTTTAATTTTTAATGAAACGTAAAAAAATTTTCTGCTCTGCGTTATTGTCAATATAAGTTTGAAGGTGATACATCAGTAGAGTTGTATATTGATTATAATGTTTTAAATAAATTCCATACAAAATGCAACTAACTTAACCAATGAAAGCAAAATAACTCGTGAATTAAATAATCGAAAAACGATATTTAAATGTTACAAAATTCAAATAAAAGATTTGAGACACTACATACACAGAATAATATAAGAAAGCTTATGCATTCATTTAAAAAATTCTAATCTATGTAAGATACTAATAATCAGGCATTTCGCCGTGCTGTTTGGAAGGTAATAGTTATCGACATCTATGGGTCTATGGGTAAGTTACCTGGTTGTCCCCCGACCCCTGACACTAACGCTGCCTGCCTTAAGGGGGACATAACTAAAACATAAAGAGAAAATACTGCGAACGCTAAAACGGCCGATCTGGCCTTCTGCCTTCTATGCAAGAAGAGTATATTCTATATTCTCTGCCGTGAGTGTGCATGCGTTGCAAGTAGCATCATGAATTCATAAATACACGAAAATGCGTTCGTCAAGTTTTTAAACTATTATTGTTAACTACAAAAATATTTTATTGTGTTAATATAACTGAAACCAGTTTCTTTGCAGTTTGTTATTTTTGTCCCGTAAGAGTTTTTATGAATTCTAAGTATATTAATTCTATTCAACGAAATACATGTAATAAATGTACATTCTTTTCTGATCAAGTTGCTTGTAACAATTCTGCCTCTGTTGTAGGAGTTGTCTACTCCACTTTTTTACAACTGTAATAGATCGCCTGACAGAAAATAATATCATAAATGGTGAACTCTTAAAAGTTTTTCTTTGTAAGGGTTAAAAGGTTAAACAGTACTTTGTAATAGTGCACATGGTACCTATTTAAATTCACCACTAAGCTAGTCATTTAATCAAACACTTGATAACGAAAACATTTATAGTACACTCTAAAACAGCGAAGTCTTCCTACCTTGGCTGATGAAAAAGACTGCATTTTTATTACAAAGTTATTACTTTTTTTATTTTCTGAATTTTCTTAGCCTTATCTACAGTAAAAGATAAATTGCTTATGTTATGCTGGTAAATTATTAAATACCTCAGTGCGGACAATTTCCTATGGATTGGGTCTCAATTTTCATTTACGTTTCTGTAAACCAATTTTAGAGTAAAAATATTTAATCTATTTTCGTGGATGCTATTCAGAGTATAGAATTGAAACACAATTAATAGTGCCAAATACTAAGTCCCAATGACAACAAACTAATTAATTCAATACGATCGTTGGCTGATAAATCCTCTGTCTCTCAAGGAAAACGTTAAATAAATTTTTTTATAATTTTTTTCATAGCGTAAACTGATGAAAGACCAATATATCCATCATTTCGATGTTCTAATTTAATTAGATCATTTCTGTTATGCGATTTATTGAGATCCTCAAAAAAGCTGTTTACCGCATCAATAAACTTTTCGTTGTTGTACTTTTTTGACATCAGGAAATGGTGATATTGCTGTGTGCCAGTCCATGGAGAAAGTAAAAAAAGCGATCTAAGATCCCATGGTGAGAAAAATGTGCAAAATTTCAGGACTCTTGAGCACTTTTGATTGCGCATTTTTGAGTTTTTAAACATTTTGAATCACCGAAGGTTAATAAAATTATTATCATCATGAACTCAAGTTTCACAGCTTTCTTATTGAAAAGGTATTGAATGTAATCTTCAGTAATACGAATGGTAATTAATAAAATAAAGCCAGTGGAGATGTCACTTACTGTCATTCACGTCACACCCGCGTAACTTTACGGTCGAGATGAGTTTGTTCTGCTTCGATACTACATTTTGAGGTTATGTTACTGGCCTTAGTGGCATTTTTGTTTTAATAATTCGGATGTCGGAGTAACTTTTTGCTTCAACATTGTACTTAGCAGACACCTAGGAGACTCAGAATTGTTAAAATTGTTACTTTCACGTTTGCTGTCGTAATCAATCTGTAAACTTGTAATATTTGCTATTTATAATGTATTAGATCCCTGAAAGTTCTGAAATAACGTACCATTTCACCAGTAAATATTACTTATATACTTGCACACATCGAATAAATCTGCCCAATACGGTAGATGTTCTAGTAATTTGAACTTCAATTTATAAATTATTTTCAAACAGACATCATTGACTTTTCATTTTTCAGGAATCATAAGTGATTTTATTTTACCCTCTTCAATTTTTAAAAGTGATTAAAAAAAATTTTCATTACCAGGACGAATGTTTGTCTTTAATTTTAAAATATAAAAAGAACTTCAAAGAAATAATGACTTCATAGTTTCTGATATTCGCTATGCGCCTTTGTCCGGTGGCGCCGTCGAGTGAGAGAAACTGTTTCTCCCTAAGATCACCAGAATGTATGCAGCCTTATGAGAAAATGTTTTAATAAATTTAAAAAAATATTATTAAGAGTAGATTGACAAAATAAGTCAGTGATTTGAGCGTGTATTATGTTAGTGTACAGTAATAAGTTTTGTTTGATGTTGTCATGTATACTACGAAATTGAAAGAAATAAAAACATGGATTGCGACTGTGATAACATAGCATATATGAGTGCATATACATGCTTGTACTTGTGTGGAGCTTGAAAAACACAAGTACTGCTTACATTTATCAATTTCTCACAACATAGTGTTCAATGAACGTAAATATTAATGACAGGTTAGGTTAAATTTTACACATTTATATTATGTTTCCGTGGATTACTTGTGTACCGTTAAGCTTTGCACAAGTGTACGCATGTATATGCACTCAAATATGCTATGTTATCACAGTCGCAATCCATGTTTTATTTCTTTCAATCTTGTAGTACACATGAAAGCACCAAACAAAATTTATTACTGTACACTAACATAATACACACTCAAATCACTGATTCATTTCGTCAATCTACTCTTAACAATCTTTTTTTAAAGTTATTAAAACACTAGCAGTCCCCCGTCTCGGCTTCGCCCGTGACTTACTAAACGGAACACCGTAGTGTGTTGACATGTAATGAGACACTTTTTCAGTCAGAAATTTTACGTTTATTCCTGGCACTTTTTAGAACAAAAATCTGCTTACTAAAAACATATATGTGCGCAATCCATACAGTTTATTTGGCTGTAAAAATTAAAAAAACATAATTATGCTGAAAAGTACCGTGCGTTCCTTATACCATAAAATAATCGTTGGCAGTAAGAAGCCGTTGATTTGCAGTTTTTTACATATAATTTACGAAAAGGGCTATTTTTGAANTTAAAGATGTTAGGATTTTAAACTCCCAAAAACATATTAAAAAAAATATTTTTTCTCTTATCTCACAACTTTATTACCAGAGCAACAAAGTCCTGGAGCTTAATCTCTACATTTTTCATTGCTACAAAAGTACAAATAAATTTTCTTCTTATTTAAAAACCTGAAATTAGATTTTTAAAGATTTAAGAGATTACTGTGAGGATAAAATAAAAAGCTGATCTCTAACGTAATGGATTCTTTATTTGTCGATTTTGAGGCTGCTGTTCCGATCTCCATAAATTTTCTGCGTCAGTTTCTTGAGGCCTAAAATTGTATTCATTAGATACATTTGAAGTTTTCCTTCCAATTCACCCTTTTGCGACTTTTGTGACCCTTAAAGGATATTTTCTGTCACTTTGTTACGTTCTAATATATTCGTTGGCAAGGTAGTTCGACGTCCGATTGCCCTGAAAAAGACCGGTGGGCTTCTTAAGTAAACTCTTTCCTGACTAAAGTTTACAGCAATTGTGACTGCCTGGATACCTCAGGGTGATCTCCTCTGGCCTGCTGTTGAAGGCCCAGACCGATCGGGAGAAAAATTACAAAGTTCGAAGCTTTGGAGCTAGTTGTAGAGATCTTTACCAACGTCTCCTGGTATAACGCCGAAGACGTTAGTGTTTGAAGCACCTTTTTTTTGCAGACTCAGTTGTTTTGGTGATTTAAGGTGGAAAGATTGGTTTGTGACACTTGCCCGTTGGAGACTGTCCTGTTAGCTTAAGTTCTTTTTCCCTTCATAGCTGCTAAGTTTGCCTAAAGCAGACCTTGAAGAGGGTCGGTGATTCCTGGTTGAACGCTTAGAGTTGAGAAGGTAACATAGGGTCGTCGGTCACCGGGGTTCACAGCCTTGCGACGAACAACTCCGCTCGTGACGACTGCCAGTGAATGACTGTCTTGGTTTAATAGTGGCCGTCTTTAGTTAACATACAGTCTTTTAGTCGACGAATTGCTTCCGCAAATGGTAGTAAAAATGTATTTGTTGGCAAGTTAGTTTAAACTTACGTGACCCCTAAAAGAACCGATGAGATTGATGGTTAAGTAGGGGACGTAAATGCTTACATTGGCCCTGGAAAGGGCCAGTGGTAAAATTTCCAGTCATTACTTATTATCATTCTTGATGATGGAGAGCCAGCTGCGGTCAGCTTGACTCTTACCCTCGGAGTCTCTCTGCACATGAGACCGTACATGAGGGACGTACGCCGCTGATCAAAAAATATTTCGTCTTCGGGTTGTTCCCCGGATCACCAACCGCTCATCGTTAATCGGGAAAATGTGGGGATGCCGTTGGGGACACGGTCACTGAAAAGGAAGCCGTTATGGCTGCCCATGCCCCTCAGGGCTGTTTTCCCTGGCTTACATTTGTAGTATAAAATTATCTGACGGCACCAGGCCAGATTGTGGTACAGCCATATAACTAAAAAGGGTTAGGGCAGGATATGCTCTGGCTAGACTCGTGTCCGGGTGTACCGCCGGAGAAGTCATCGGTTATACTACATTTTTAATGGGTGGCACTCGTAAATCCTGGAGGTTGAGGATAGTAGGCCTACATTACTTACTCATTGGAGAAGAGCGTCATCGGTAACCGGGATACCCAGCTGCACGACGATCATCTACATTCTCGATGCAGCTCGATGAATTGCCAGTAGACGATTGCATGCATTTCAGCGACGCTCCGGCCTATTATAACCACACTTATTCAATTCTGTTGCAGGTAGCTTCGATTTTATGCCGACGCCACCTAGTGGATCCTACTGAACTAAAGTGAAAAGCTGGCGTATTTTCGCAAAACTTTGAGCTTATTTATTGCTATTATTCATAATTTTTTAAGACAAAAACCATACTAAAACCATCTAGGAAGTGTCATGAATCAGTGTGAAAAATTTCAGCAAAATCGGTTCAGTAGTTTTCGCGGTTAGCGATCACAACGGTTTTAGCGACTTTGCTTTATATATTAGGTAAGATTTTTCTATAAGGCTGCATGCATTCTGGTGATCTTAGCGAGGGACAGTTTCTCTCACTCGATGGCACTACCGGACAAAGGCGCATAGCGAATAACCATACTTCTATTACCATTTTTTATGACAGAACATGTTCGACGGAAATCTCTTCTGAAAATTATTCATTTATTTGAGAAATGTATGTGTGTATTGTATATATAACGCAAAGTTCTGTGTACTATCTCTAAAGCTTTTTCCGGAATCATAGAAGCTTCATCTCAAATTATCAAATCGATTTCATGTAATTTCTTTTTTCAGATACGAATTCAAAAAATGCAGTCTCAATATTATTTAAATCCAAAGTAAGCTAAAAGTTCTATGACTGGTTATATTTTTTGGTAGTAGTACTGACGCAATGCGAGTCCATGCCATTGACAACATTTTTTTCTTTGTGATATGAAGTTTCAAATTAACGTTTTATATAAAAAAGTTTTTCCTGATCCTCCAGGACCATCCATAAAATAAATATTGTTCACGTTTTTACCTACAATTTAACAAATATTTTTTTGTTTATTGTTTAGCTGAGCATACATCGAATCGAACACATGTTTACAGAATGAAACTTGCTCAATTTATATTCAATCTACCTATTACAGTATTTTTTCATTTTTATCGTTCTCTTTACCCAAATTTTTAGTAGATTTTATTAAAAATATAGTTTTCTAGGATATTATTATATTTTAAAGATTTTGAAAAATTATCAATATTATTTAACTCACACCAAGCTGTTAAAACAACAAATCGATATTTTTTTCTTCTTTCAAAAATACTTGAACCACCAGTTAAATTTAACCAAATTAAAATAGGTTGATTTACTTCTAAAGAAATAAGTGGCAGCACAAGCACCTATAACTGAGCAATTCACTGCTGATACTATTTTAATACTCTATTTATAGGTGGTTGGCACGCATAGCGTGCAGGGGACGAAGCCCTGCTTATATATTTTTCGGGTTCTGAATGGCTACTTTAAAGCAGTCAACTAATGCCCAATAGTATGACTCTGAAGTTTGCAACGTTGCATGCAACGATGATAAAAAAAATTTTTTTTTTTTAAATAATAAGGAAAACAGAGTGGTGTTGGCTTAAAGGTAAGCGTAATTTGTTATTGATACAACTCTTTTTTAGTGGCCGTGGGTTCGATTCCCGGTGAATTCAGATTTTATCAAAAACTGTAGTCATAAGAAGTTCCAATGTAACCCCGGCTGTTTCGGAGCGAGTTTTTCCGTGGAATTTTCCTTCAGAGTAATTCCAGGGTTTTTTCCTTGCCCCACAGGTCTTTGACCCTGGGTGAATGCGAAACAGTGTTAAGGCTATAGGTAGGGGTTAGCGGATCCGATACGCCAGGCAGAAATCGTCAGCCTTACCGGTGAGAAGTGGGCGTCCTGAGATATGGACTTCTCTCCGGAGAAAAGCTACACAGTGGCGAGTGGACCCGGTGTACTATTCATTGGTGCTGAGAGTGTCAGTTTAACTGGCAAGGTATTCCAGCGGAGATACTCGCACTATGACCATGGATTCAGGTATAATATAAGTAAAAGGGTTGGAAATGGGTGCGGCAATCCACCCCCACACAGAGGTGATAAGTGGGTGGCCCCGGTGACTAGACCAGTAGGTTGTCGCGGTAACCTGGTGAAAAAAAAAAAAAAAAAAAAAACCAGGTGGAGGCTCGGGACCCCGGGCAGAAATAAAAATTCCAAATAAGAACTAAGAAAATTAGAGCACATCTAGTTGAAACAGATCTTTAAGAATCCCGTATTAAAATAGTTAGAATTTTAAAATTATTACGTATTCGAACACGCGCGTGCATAGAATACTTCTATCTTATCATACTACTTATGTTATAATTTGCGCATTCTAAGTACGTCCATGTTTACCACGATATATGTTATACATGTGCGAATTGTTGGTCATGTAAAGCAAAGTGAAAAACAAATTTTCACCATACTACGCCAAAAGAAGGTACTTATGTTCCATTACGTGAGACAAAAATTTCTTTTATTTAAAATTAATATTCGTGCATTTAATATTACATCATATGTGTACAATAAATTCTTGTTGGAATCTTTGTACCTGACTAATAAATTTTTTTTTAATTTTGCTACCATAAAAGTAAACTAATCCACTATATCTTCTTAAGATTAAGGAAAACAATAGACATATAGCTATTTTCCATTGTGAAATTGTAATTTCTCATTTCATTCGTTTTCTACAATAACTTAGAATTTAATATTCAAATTCACCTGTACTTAACTAATTTCTACTGATCTCAAAATTAATAAAAAGAATACAGGTTTTGGTCTCGTAATAATTTTTTTTATAATACCCACAGAACAGAAAATAAATTGATTTATAGAAAGGATATGAAGGTTGTAGCTTTGCTTTTGAGATATGATTTATTATTTTCAGAATTATAACGATTATTTGTATCAATGGATCTTTTCAAAATACAATCAAAAAAATAAAAAATTGAGGTGATATTTGTTCATAGTCTAATCCCTCTATTTGTGCACCTCGATTATGTGAATCCTCTTTGGGTAACTCGTAGAAATTATTATTATTTTTAGCCAATTTTGCTTCTCTTTCGAAATACAGCGTTTTTCTTGTTTTCAAAAGTTAAGTTGTCGTATTACGCATATTCAATATTTTACGCACTTTTTTTTACAGACATATATACATACGGAAACGTAAATAGAAAAAAGAACGATTTTCACTAGGTTTTTCGAAGACTTCAAAGAGATCAAGCAATGTTTTGTGTCAGACATTATTTACCTGACAGTACCTTAGCTGTAACAGAGNTTCAGATTACGTTTATGCATAATCCCACCCCTCTATATTTATGCACCTCGATTATGTGGATATTCTTTAAGAAACTCATAGAAACTGTTATTATTTTTAGCCAATTTTGCTTCCCTTTCGAGAGACAGTGTTTTTCTTGTTTTCAAAAGTTAAGTTGTCGTATTACGCATTTTCAATATTTTACGCACTTTTTTTTACAGACATATATACATACGGAAACGTAAATAGAAAAAAGAACGATTTTTACTATGTTTTTCGAAGACTTCAAAGAGATCAAGCAATGTTTTGTGTCAGACATTATTTACCTGACAGTACCTTAGCTGTAACAGAGACCCAGTTTCGACCGTATTACAGCCATGTTACAATTTCCACCATGCAGCAGTAGTTATACCTACTACCGACACGGTGGCGCAGCGGTAGAGTTGCAGTCTCGTCGATCTGGAAAGTTAAGCAGAGATATCCGCGGTTGGTAGTCGGATGGATGACCGCTCGACTATTATTCCGTTCGCTTGCGCTGGTGATTTTTCGGACCGATTGACTGTCTACTTAAGGGGGCTCCTTCACGAAATTCCCCAAACAGAGATATATTATTTCTTGTAAATAAAAGTCTACTGAATTTAATGGTGGTCTAAATTATATTTNGACTGTTTTTCAAATTTTGAGAGGTTATAATGTAATGTGACAGAATTTCTTAGAAGATTTTGTAAATGTCCATATTAATTTTTATACACGGTATACAAAAGAAACAATTTTTTTTCTCGTTTTTTTTTTACGACACTGTCAAAAACAGAAATAGTTCAGATTACGTTTATGCATAATCCCACCCCTCTATATTTATGCACCTCGATTATGTGGATATTCTTTAAGAAACTCATAGAAACTGTTATTATTTTTAGCCAATTTTGCTTCCCTTTCGAGAGACAGTGTTTTTCTTGTTTTCAAAAGTTAAGTTGTTGTATTACGCATTTTCAATATTTTACGCACTTTTTTTTACAGACATATATACATACGGAAACGTAAATAGAACAAAGAACGATTTTTACTACGCTTTTCAAAGACTTCAAAGAGATCAAGCAATGTTTTGTGTCAGACATTATTTACCTGACAGTACCTTAGCTGTAACAGAGACCGAGTTTCGACCGTATTACAGCCATGTTACAATTTCCACCATGCAGCAGTAGTTATACCAACTACCAACACGGTGGCGCAGCGGTAAAGTTGCAGTCACGTCGATCTGGAAAGTTAAACAAAGTTATCCGCGGTTGGTAGTCGGATGGGTGACCGCTCGACTATTATTCCGTTCGCTTGCGCTGGTAATTTTTCGGACCGATTGACTGTCCACTTAATATATAAAGATAGACAGAAGCTGTATCATATATATAGATAGAGTAATTGCGGTGCATTATTGTGCACATGCGAGAGGGAGGGAAAAAGAGGAAGGGAGATAGACAAGATCCTCCTGCCTGCGGCGCAGTAAGCGTTGGTATACGTACAGACAGAATATATAGATACATGTAAGCCACGGCCGCGTTCGCTCGTTTGCTCGTTTTACGGGTTAACTACCCATATAAGGTGTGCCTAAAGAAGTTTCACTTCAAAAAGTAATAAGAAAGCCTTCCACCAATTTTAAGATAACAAAAATGTACTTTTCTCAAGATACACAAATTTTAATATTGATTCTAATGTATAAGCGTAAGAAATGCGCTTAAGCTTTTTAAAATCATAAATTAGGACTATAGTAGTGTGTATAAATAGAGGTGAGTCTCTGTCTACACAACAAATCATGAAAACCATAAAAAAAGCTCATCGTTATGATACTATCACGATATACCAACGATCACGATATACTCAATAAACCAACGAAGTTATAGTAAGCTGTATACGCATTTGCAAATAATCTGAAAAATAACAAATCATCCATATCGTAACTATATTCCTAGTGCTAGTAAAATTAAATAACTAAAATTGTAAATTTCCTATCCTTAAAAACTAAATATGTTTAATATTTAAATGTGGATATGACCGTAATAAACCAAAATTTCAAAAGATTAATTAAAAGAGCTGTACACCACCGGAGATGGTAGGAAAAAACAGATTTATCGATAAGAACGCAAGCAAGTTAAAGCACATTTCGTTTTCCAAGATCTATTTAATTTTAATTTATCCATTAAAATTATCAATTAGTTCAGATAATAGTAATCAGTTCCAACAATTTTCGTCGTCCAGAATCAACAATTTCGAGTGTTTCATCATAAAAATGACTGAAAAATACCGACTTTTATGAAAAATTGTTCATGACAAGCTGCACTGCACTACTTGCCTAGACCTCAGTAATATAGCTTAGTACATGTATTAGTAATTAGTTCCAACAATGTTTGTTTTCTAGAAATATTAATTTCGAGTGTTTTATCGAAAAAATGACCAAAAATTACTAAAATTTAGGTAAAATAAATTAATTAGTTGATATAATAGTAATTGGTTCCAACAATTGTTGTCGTCCGGCATAATTAATTCCGAGTGTTTTATCGTAAAAATAACTGAAAAATACCGACATTTAGAAAAAATGTATCATTACAAGCTGCACGCGACTAATATTGCCTAGACACACAAAAATATTATATGAATCATATAATTAAAATGAGCTTTAACAGCTTTTGTCTTCTAAAATATTCAATTTAAACGTTTTATTGACAAAATGACTGAAAATTACGAAAAAATGGAGAAAATTTATTATCACAATCTGCACGCTACTGAAAATACTTAAACTTTTAAAAACTTTACCTAATTAATACAACTGTGATAAATTTTTACATTTTTTGTCTTCCGAAATTATTAAGTTCAGAAATAACTAACCAAAACATAATTTAGAGGATGTTTATTATCACAAAGGGCACGCCACTAATAATGCTGAGACCCTAAGTTATATCATTTAGTCTATTCAGTACATAGAAATGTAGTTGATTCTATTAATTTTGGTTTTTCGTGATCATGAATTTTAAGGATTCTATCGACAAAATGACTGAGAAATACCGTCATTGAGGGAAAATTTAACATCACAAGATGCATGCAACTGATAATTGCTTGACATTTAATTATGTTTCTTAGTACATATGATAAAACTGCATTTCAACAGTATTTGTCTTTCGGAATTATTATTTTCAAGTATTTTATCGAAAAAATGCCAAAAATACGGAAACATGGTGAAAATTTACTATCACAATCTGCATGCTACTGATATTGCATGAACCTTAGTTATGTTACTTAGTACATGTACCATTAATAAGCTTTAACAATTTTTATTTTCCGGAATTATTGATTTCGAGTGTTATATCGTAAAAATGACCGAAAAATTCGAAAATTGGGGGTTCTAGATATCGAAAATTGTTGGAACTAATTACTAGTACATGTTCTAAGCTACATTATTAAGGTTCAAAGACTATCAGTGGCATGTAGCTTTTAATAATAATTTTTCCCTAACTTTCCTTGATTTTCGGACATTTTCGATAAAACACTTGCAAATAATAATTCTAGGAAACAAAAATTTGTCAAAACTTTTGACTATAATATGATATATACAATACTACTGTATTGCTAGGCATTATTAGCGTCTTGCAGCTTGTGATCATAAATTTTTCCTGATTGGCGGTATTTTTCGGTTATTTTTATGATAAAACACTCGAAATTAATGATTATGGACGACGAAAATTGTTGGAACTGATGACTATTATATGAACTAATTGAAATCACTAAGTGTTTAGACATTATTAGTGGTGTGCAGCTTGTTATAATAAACTTTCTCTAAATGTCTTTATTCTTCGGTCATTTTTTTGATATACTACTTGAAATTATTTATTCCGAAAGACAAAAATCATTGGAACTTAATACTATTATTTGTAAAAAGTTATATCTATAAGTGTCAAGGCATTATTAGTGGCGTACAGCTTGTGATCATAAGTTTTATCTGAATTTCTGTAATTTTTGGTCTTTTCTTGAATAAAAAATTTGAAATTAAAAATTGCGGAAGACGAAAATCGTTAAAACAGATTACTATTATGTGTAAAAAATAATATTACTAATTTTCTTGGCATTATGAGTGACCTGCAGCTTGTGATAAAAAATTTGCCTTAAATTTTCATTTTTTTTGGTCATATTTTCGATTAAACTAAAGATAGACAGAAGCTGTATCATATATATATAGATAGAGTAATTGCGGTGCATTATTGTGCGCAAGCGAGAGGGAAGGAAAGAGAGGAAGGGAGATAGACAAGATCCTCCTGCCTGCGGCGCAGTCAGCGTTGGTATACGTACAGACAACATATATAGATACATGTGAGCCACGGCCGCGTTCGCTCGTTTGCTCGTTTTACGGGTTAACTCCCCATATAAGGTGTGCCTAAGGAAGTTTCACTTTAAAAAGTAACAAGAAAGGCTTCCACCAATTTTAAGATTATAAAAATGTACCTTTCTCAAGATATACAAATTAGAAGATTGATTCTAATGTATGGGCGTAAAAAATGCGTTTAAGCTTTTAAAAATGATAAATTAGGACTATTCGCTGTATGCAGCATTCTGAAACAGCGCCACCTGCACGGCAAGAAGGAGGAGCTGCTGGATAACACGATTACATAGCCTGTTATAGGCTGCAAACTTTGTTGATTGTTTTTTGTAGTTTTAATGCATTTTTGATTTTTAAAGTATAAATTTTCTGTGTTAAGAATTTGTATTAAACAGAAAACAATTTTTTGTTACATTATTTATTTTTTNTTTTTCTAAAAGTCGCTGGTTTTTTTTTTTTTTTTTTTAAATGAAACTAAATGAATAAAAAATTTTGGAAGACGAAATGTGCTATAACTATTGTGCATTTTTATCGATAATCCCGTTTTTCTGCTATTACCGGTGGCGTACAGCTGTTTTAATTAGATTCTTTTAAAATTTTGGTTTGTTACGGTCATATCCACAATTAAATATTTAATAGATGAAGTTTTTGGGGACGAAAAATCTACAGTTTTAGTTAATTAATTTTAGTAGCACTAAGAACATAGTTACGATATAGATAATTTTTTCATTTTCCAAATTATTTGTAGATGTATTTACTTACTTTAACTTTGTTGGCTTATTGAGTTATATGGATTATTGGTACATCGTGATGGTATAATAGCGATGAGCCTTTTTTGATGGTTTTCATGATTTATTGTGCAGACAAAGACTTTATTTATGTACACTACTATAGTCCTAATTTAAATATTTTTGAACTGGTATATCTCGAGAAAAGTACATTTTCATGATCTCAAAATTAGTGGTGGACTTTCTCATTTCTTTTGAAACCGGTTAAAGCATTTCAATTGAAAATAGAAAAAAAATTTTTGTACTATAGTTGTATGCAACGTCGCAAACTTCAGTCATACGATTGGGTTATTGATATAAAGGAGCCATTGAGAACCCAAAAAATGTGTTATCTAGTTAATGTTTACTTTAATTGTAAGGGCTGTCAATCTTTTTGAACAAGACTAACTACTTTCTCTAGTTTTAACTACAAGTTTTTAATTCCTTACCTATAAAAGACAATACTATTTTTACTCTACCATACACTGCTCATGTTGACAGTCATAAGAAAATCATCTTGTAGTAAAACGTAGATTTTTCAACGTATTTAATATCCATTGCATTCTTGAATATCATTTTATGCTTACTTTGACAAAACCAAATATTTATACAATAATTACCCAGTTAAATGAAACCCTTAAAAAGAGCCTTCTCTGGGTGCTTTATATCTTGTCTACAAGGGTGCATATTGACAAAGTTCTACTTCCAATATTAACAGACAATTTGCTGTGTCTAAGCCATTGGAAGGGGGATAAATAATTGACATTAACGTTTCTTATTATTCGGTCATTTTTTTGGTAAAACACTCAAAAACAAAAATTCCGGAAGACGAAAATATTGTAAACTTCTGACTATTATACGTTATATATAATACTGTATGGCTGGGTATTATCAGTGTCATGAAGAATTTGATGAAAAATTTTTCCTTACTTTCCATACTTCTTGGTTATTTTTTCAATGAATGTCTAGGTATTATCAGTGACTTGCAGCTTTTGATAATAAAATTTTCTAAATTTCTGTATTTTTCCGTCATTTTTTCGATAAAACACTTAAATTTCATAATCCCGGAAGATAAAAATTCTTGAAACTCAAAACTCCTTAATGTACTAAGTTATATGAGCAAACGTCTAGGTATCATCAGTGGCGTGCAGCTTGTAATACTGAAATTAATGCAAATTTCCGTTTTTTTCGGTCAAATTTTCTATAAAACACTTGGAATTAATAGTTCAGGAGGACGAAAATTGTTGGAACTGACTACTAAATAATATTACTTAGTGTCCAGGCAATATTAGTGGCATACAGCTTGGAATAATAGATTTCCCTCAAATTTGTATATTTTTCGATCATTTTTGTGGTAAATTACTCAAAGTTAATCATTTCGAAAGACAAAAAATACTTAAACTTATTACTGTTTTATAGACTAAGCAATACTAATAAATTTCTAGGAATTATTGGTGGCGTGCTACTTGAGATACTGTGTTTACCCTTAACTTCTATATTTTTCGGTCATTTTGTCAATAAAAAACTCAGAATAAATAATTTTGGAAGACGAAGATTGTTGGAACTTACTACTTAAATTTTAGAATTTCTGGTCATTTTTGCAATAAAACACTAAAAAATAACATTTCTTAAAGACGAAAAGTATGAAAACTTATCACAGGGATATTTACTGAGTAATATTACTTAATATCTAGGAATTATCAGTAGCGTGCAGATTGTGCCAATAAACTTCCTCCAAGTTTCCGTACTTTTTCGGTCATTTTATCACTTAAAAAATTGAAATTCAAGATTTTAGAAGACAAAAACTGTTGAAACTTTTTCAGATTAAATCTACGGAATGATATTTATGTGTGTTTAGGTATTATTAGTGGTGTGCATCTTGTGATTATAAATTTTTTCTAAATGTCGGTAATTTTTGATCATTTTTTGAATAAAACACTTGAAAGTAATCTATTCAAAAGATGACCATATTTGAAACTTACTATTATTATCTATATTAAGTAATATTAATAATTTTCCAGGCATTATCAGTGACATGCAGCTTATGATAAAAATTTTTCCTCACTTACCGTAGTTTTAGGTCATTTTTTTGTTAAAACACTTAAAATTAATAATCTCGGAAGAGAAAAATTATTGAAACTAATCACCATTATGTGTATCAAGTAGTAAAATTTAATGTCTAGGCATAATCAGTTGCGTGCAGCTTGTAATACCGTATTCAATCTAAAGTTACGTATTTTCCGGTCATTTTTTCGATAAAACACTTAAAACTAATTATTCTAGAGGACGACAACTATTAAAACTGACTTATATTATAATTATGTCCTGTAAAATATTACTTAATGTCTAGGCGTTATTAATGAAGTGCAACGTGGGATAGTGAATTTTCTCTTAATTTTCGTATTGTTTGGTCATTTTTACGGTAAAACACTTGCAGTTATTAATGCCGGAAGACTAAAACTGCGTAAAATCATTACTATTGTTTGTACCAAGTGATATAGTTAAATGTCTACGCATTATCAGTGGCGTACATCTTGTGATACTGTTGTAACGTCAGCAGCCGAATGTTAAACATTTTTAAATTGCCTGACACACCCACTCTTTGGCACCGTCCTCGCTCTCTGCTACTCCTATTTATTCGCACAAACAGTACCAAAAGGGAAAGGCATTTGACGCTTCTTATGGCCGTTGAGAAGAAACTGTTTTGAAGAAATCACACCTGCATGCAATGCACCTTTATTGCTCCGGATAATAATTTCCGTGAGAACCCGGACGCTGCAAACACTCCAAATTGTGAAAAAATTCCAAGATATGACAAACACCTAGTGTTGTTTTTAGTCAAATAAAAACAAAGCCACACACCTCATCAGCTATTGGTACCCTCCTTTCTCCCGCACTGGAACAAGTAACGCCATGCCACTACCACCGTGTACAACTAAACAGCCTCTCTTTCCCCTTTCCCTCCCACTCACAATAATATTAACAGTACGTTGAAAACATGATTTCTCATGAACATAAATAAAAAACATAAGAATAATTACTGATAATATTTATACTTAGGTTAATGAAAAAGGCTCNCCTTGACTATTTCCCAGAAAACCTTGGAGATTACAGCGAAAAGCAAGGAGAAAGATTCTATCAAGATATAAGTAAAATGGAAAATTGATATAAAGGAAGATGGGATATCAACATGATGGCTGATTTCTGTTGGACATTGAAGAGAGAAACAACTCAAGTGAGGAATAAGAGAAAGAGACACCCTATTATTATTATAATTATTATTATTGCCACTTGTACGATTACTATTACCACTATTTTTATTATAACTACTCCCACTACTGGAACTATTGTTATTATATTTGCTATTATTATTTTTTTTTATCACTGCTACTGCTAGGCACACAAAAAATAAGTGGACTTTACTTTTGACCAGACCCACTTATCTGAATCCGAGGTCTGTTTGACCCGTACACCCTCAAAATTTCGAGTAAATTGCGAAAAACTGCGAAAAATAGCCGACAATCATGAAAAATCACATTTTCAGCTCTTCAAACATTCGAAAAAAATTTTTTACACATGTGACGAGGTTGATTCATATGTATTTTGATGCGTTGAATCCAAATCCAAGGTACGTTTGATCCGTGCACCGTCAAAATTTTGAGTAAATCGCAAAAAACTGCAGAAAATAACCAAAAATCGTAGGAAATCATATTAATAGCTCTTAAAACATTCGAAAACATTTTTGTAAACTTGTTAGTACTTGATTTTTGTAACATTTTTGAAAACTTGTTAGTGCTATAAAGGTTCATACTTATATATTTTGACATGCTGAATTCGAATTTGACGTCCGCTTGACCCGTACACCCTCAAAATTTTAATAAATTTGCAAAAAAACAGCAGAAAAACCGAAAAAAGTAGCAGAAAATCACAGTTTATCGTAAAAAATTGAATTTCTATGCTCTAGCTGAGTATATAAAAAAAATTTCATACAGATTTTGTTAAATTCTCATGTTTCCTTTTTCATTGAGTTGAGGTTAGGGATTCGGTTAGCTCCAAAACTTTCAAAATTCCGAGAAAATTGTATTAACAGAAGGAAATTGCGTTTGTGAGCGTTAAAAAACTCCAAAAAGTTATTTTCTAATCTTTTTAAAATATGTTCTCCTTGTACGTCGAAAAATGATGTGAAAAAATGGCCAATATAAGGAGTAACAAGTGTTGAGTATGAATATCATAGATATAAAATAAAGCACAATAGGTCTACACATGTGAATCATGTTTTCGTTTATATTGCTCTCACTTTTTCTACCTCTTGTAGCAAACATTTTTCTCTTTGAACGACTTATGAAGCGGGTGTCTCTTTCTCTTATTCCTCTCTTGAGTTGTTTCTCTCTTCAATGTCCAACAGAAATCAGCCATCATGTTGATATCCCATCTTCCTTTATATCAATTTTCTATTTTACTTATATCTTGATAGAATCTTTCTCCTTGCTCTTCGCTGTAATCTCCAAGGTTTTCTGGGAAATAGTCAAGGTGAGAATGTAAAAAATGTAATTTGAGACTCATCAAACAACCGAATTGTTTGAAATTATCTAACAACTCTTCAACTATATTCTGGTAATTCTCACTCTTCTCATTCCCTAAAAAGTTCTGAAATATGCTCTTGAAACTTTGCCATGCTGCTTTTTCTATATCATCCATCTTTGTAATAAAATTATCATCATCAAATAGAGCACATATTTAAGGATCATCGGAAATACCCTCCTTCAATTTTGCATCACTTATCGCGGGAAACTTCTCACCTGAATATTGAAAACAGTCACCATCTTTGTTCAGAGCTTTCACGAATTGCTTCATGAGACCCAGCTTGATATAAAGAGGTGGCAGCAAAAATTTGGAAGGTTCAATCAATCGTTCACGTACGATGTTCCTCGATGCTGGATGAAATTCAGTTTTCTTTGGCCAGTCTTTTTGAATATAATCATCATTTTTTCTGTCTTTGCTATCTCATAAACATAAGAAGCAGGAATTCTTTTTGAATCCGGATTGTTGACCTAGTATTAGAGTTGAAACTTTGAGATCACCGCAAACTATCCATTGATGTTTCGTGTAGTCTATTTTCTCCAATACTATCTGTGAATTCTCACAGGTCTCTTTTAGTTTCGTGGAATGAGCTATTAAAATAGGAGCGTACGAATTTTCGTTGTGAAGCAGAACTGCTTTGAGACTTCGTTTTGATGAATCAATAACAAGTCTCCACTTTTCGTCCTTGTAAATATTTGGTTTCAATTCATCAACTAATCCTTTAACATCAGAGCAGAATACCAGTGAGTTTTCCTCATCTTTGATCAAGAATTTTCGAAACTCCATATCTCTATCACGATAAACGTAAGCACTAGTTACTTTTGATAGCAAATTCTTCTTCTTCAGTGCTGCTGCCAGGTATTCAGCTCCATCTTTCGGTAAACCAAGATCTCGTATCAAATTATTTAAGTCTTCTTGGGTGAATGTTCGAGGAGCACTCCTCTTAGAGACTGGTGAGTAATCGTCTTCCTCGTCATCTTCCTCACGTTCTTCTTCGAAAAACTCATCAGTTTGCATTGCTTCCTCTTCGCAAAATTGGTCAACATCCATGGTTTCTGGAGCTGTTGTTTTGTTTGAGGCTACTATTTTTTTAGATTTCACAACTAAAGAAACATTATCGTACGAAACTTTAGTCTTCGTAGCTAAGGTAAAACCTGTAATATTTGTCATACGGGAATAACAGTTTTCACGGCATGATGGGGCAGACCATAACATTGGCTTCGTGAATCTCAAAATCTCTTTTTTTCTAGTCTTACCCCATCGTGTCAACATCGTATAACACAAACCGCAAACTGTAGGTGGCATCCAGTTCTCATTCTGATTAGAAATTTCCAAATCGTAGCACTCTTTGTAGAGCAACTACAATTTATCAGAAAGAGGTCTCCGGTATTTGGAAACTTTAAACTCGCCACATACGTAGCAAAACACATTAAAACTTTTGTCACACACGTGTGAGACATTTCTTGCGGCTTTACATTCTAAAGAGGCCAAGTTACCCACCAATCTAGAGCTGCGGTTGCATGATGACGACGACTGCGTGCCCACTTTTTTACCCTTTCCAGCCGCCGATACTGGGTTTCCGAATCCCTGCATCGTAAAGCACTCACTGCTTGTGCCTACCATGACGGCATGAACGCCGTTAACCCAGGGACTCTGCCGCATGGACCCATTGCCCACCGTCACCACGTGGAGGTGCCCTGGTTACAGGCACAAGCAATGAGTCTTTACGTGATCTGAACTTGAAGTTTCCAAATACCAGAGGCCTCTTTCTGAGAATTACCAGAATATAGTTGAAGAGTTGTTAGACAATTTCAAACAATTCGGTTGTTTGATGAGTCTCAAATTACATTTTTTACATTCTCACCTTGACTATTTCCCAGAAAACCTTGGAGATTACAGCGAAAAGCAAGGAGAAAGATTCTATCAAGATGTAAGTAAAATGGAAAATTGATATAAAGGAAGATGGGATATCAACATGATGGCTGATTTCTGTTGGACATTGAAGAGAGAAACAACTCAAGAGAGGAATAAGAGAAAGAGACACCCGCTTCATAAGTCGTTCACAGAGAAAAATGTTCGCTACAAGAGGAAGAAAGTATGAGAGCAGTATAAAGGAAAACATGATTTACATGTGTAGACCTATTGTGCTTTATTTTATATCTATGATATTCATACTCAACACTTGTTACTCCTTACATTGGCCGTTTTTTCACATCATTTTTCGACGTACAAGGAGAACATATTTTGAAAAGATTTGAAAATAACTTTTTGGAGTTTTTTAACGCTCACAAACGCAATTATACGATTTTCTCGGAATTTTGAAAGTTTTGGAGCTAAACGAATCTCTAACCTCAACTCAGTGAAAAAGGAAACATGAGAATTTAACAAAATCTGTATGAAATTTTTTTAATATACTCAGCTAGAGCATAGAAATTCAATTTTTTACGATAAACTGTGATTTCCTGCTACTTTTTTCGATTTTTCTGCTGTTTTTTGCAAATTTATTAAAATTTTGAGGGTGTACAGGTCAAGTGGACGTCGAATTCGGATTCAGCATGTCAAAATATATAAAGATAAGTGGATCTGGTCAAAAGTACAGTCCACTTTTTTTCTTTTTTTTTGTACCATTTATTATCACTATTTGCATTACTTTAATTACTACCGTTATGATTATTATTACCAGTAAATTTATTTCCGTTTTTTTCTTCATTAACTAAGTGTACTCACTTTTTCATTAATAACTAGCACTACTTTGGCAATAACATTAGTTATAAAAAATGCCAGCTGTAAAGAGAGACGGAAGGAAAAAAAAATTGTCTCCCCTCTCTCTAGTGTGTTGGACTGAAATGAGGATTTTCTAAAATTTGCACACCATCATGTGCTCGAACCTGATTGGCGCTACCGAATTATGCAAGGGCATGACCTAAAAACCAAGCTTTCTCATTCGATGATCGCTTTCCCGGTTCACACTCAGGACCTCTTCCTAATACCCCATCTTTTCGTGTACACAAGTACGGTGCCCCCGAATTGACCCATGTGAAACCGTATATAAAGCCCGAAGCCTCCTACACTAGCCAGTCTCAATCAATCAATCTTACCATCCTTGACTCTCTTTTGGTCGATGTCCTCTGCTTGACTCGTCTTGGTCGAGTTCCCTATGCTGCTACTTTCAATTGGTGGCACTCTTCCAAGATCATCCTTGATTCCTTCAGTCAAAATGTCAGTTAATTCAGGTTGCCTCTAGTATTTGAAAACAATAGATGTCAAACGTTAGTGTGTTACTGCCACTTTTTCTCTCAAGAGTTCAAACTCTAATCTCAAAAAATCAGAAAATACAGAAAAAACAGATTAAAAAAAAAAGTTTCTGTAAAAGGGAGTTTTCAGAGGTTTTTAAGGTCTCTGATCATTAATTTATTGTTNCTCTACCCCTCACACGATATGCCGTGCGCTTACAATTTTCGCTCTTAAATCTAGTATTATGTATAAATATAGTATTATTTATCTTCCTGATGTACATCAATTTCCCTTCTTTACAAGCACATTATCCTCTAGCTTCACAAATTCTCATTATTCGTATAAAAAACTAGAAATTCTGATTTATTTTGAGTTTTTTCGTATAAATTACCAAAAACGATTTTTTTTCTTGCTGATTACGAACTTATTTCTTTTATAATGTAACAAGCTTTAGTGTGTCACGGCCATTTTTCCTCAAAAGTCAAAACCATAACCTTAAAAAATCGGAAAACACAGAAGAAACAGATCAAACAAAAAATATTTTTGCGAAAATTAGTTTCTAGGGGCTTCTCAAGTCTCTGATCAAGAATTGTTTGTTTTTATATTCAGTTTTGAAATGGTGGAGACAACATGGGCCCAAAAGTTAAAAATTTTGCTTAAGTTTGCTTTGCTCTCTACAAATTAGTACACAAGTTCTTCAATCCGAAAAATACTACATCTCAATCGAAGATGCCTTATCATGTGTGTATAAAAATTTTGAGAAAAATTATTCTAAGCTTAAAAAAAATAACTTTATAAATGTGTCATTCTTTGTTTTCTTTCCGTCATTGTCCAACGAATTGCAGAAAATGGACGAAAATATTCCTCTTTGAAATAAAAAAATTGCTTTTTCTTTAAAAATAATAAGACTNAAATAAAATATTCCGTATATAAACTACTTATGAAGACAGTAAACAGAAATAAAATTTTTTTGTGCTTTACTTGACTTAAAATACCTTATACGACCTAGGTTTTTCTGCTGTACGTGATTTTTTTTACGACACATACTATATTGTAGTAAATACTTTTCATGCGCTTTTTCATAATGAACCTCACTGTTTTAAAAAATATTACGAAATGAAAAAAAAAGATATCTTATTTTTTTTAGATGTGTTAGTCCTTAATTTTGTAGGCATCACAAAAATTCTATTTCAGACATTTCTGGAATTGAGCAGTTTAGTGCTATACTGATATTTTTGCTAAACTAAAAACTATACGATAGTCCGAAAAAATTAGACAATAAAAGTGAAATAAATTTTTCAAAATAATTGTTAACAATAATAAATTTTTCGAATTTTTCACTACATTTTTCCAAAGTTTTTTTGAGGTTAGAAAGGATTGGTATGCGCTCGATCAAAAATAAGCATAGGTTTGTGATCAGCGATAAAAAAAAAATCACTAGGGTTTAACTTGAATTTTGGAAGGTCCAAAACTATTTCAAATAAGGTAAAACTGCTATCTCAGAGGGATTTTGATTAACTGCAGCCACCATATTGGTCCGCCATTTTGAATTGTGGGAAAAAGGCAGACGGCAAAAAAAAGCCTACTAAGTAAGCTACAGATTGTGCCCATAAAACATTGTTTATGACTTATAGAATTTTGGACAGATCTTTGTTCCGTTTGACAAAGAACGTCCCATGTATAAATTTATACATAGATACATGTTGGTGTGTGAGTATTTGTATCTGCTAGTTTAAGATCTGAAATACAAAAGAAACCTTTGTAATTTAAACCAAGGAGAATCGGCGTGTGTATCACTTTATCAGAATTTTTAGTTTTTGGCCTCCATTTTATATTCACCATCATAAAATTGTATAAACAAACAATAAATTCATGATCAAAGACCTTAAAAACCTCTGAAAACTAATATTCGCTGAAATTTTTTTTTAAATCTGTTTTTTCCGTATTTCCCGATTTTTTGAGGTTATGGTTTTGACGTTTTACGAAGAATGGAAGTGACACACTAAAGCTTGTTACATAATAAAAGAAATAAGATCGTAATCAGAGACGAAAAAGATCGTTTGTAGTAGTTTAAAAAAAAAAAACGTAAAACAAATAAGAATTTTTAGTTTTAAGCTGCCATTTTGTTTCCGCCATTTTAAAACTGTACAAACGAACAATTAATTTATGATCAGAGACCTAAAAAACCCCTGAAAACTAATTTTTACAGAAATTTTTTTTTAAATCTGTTTTGTCTGTATTTTCTGATTTTTTGAGATTAGAGTTTGGACTCTTGAGAAAAAGTGGCAGTGACACACTATAGCTTGACATCTAAGGAGTTTATAAATAAATAAAAAAATTGGAGAATTACGTCAAAAATTGTGATGTCGGCAGATTTTTAAACAAAAAAAGTGCTTTTTTCCCACTGTGCCCTTGGGCCGCTTGTCTTTGTACATAGGAGCAAGCGAGTTTATCTGCTCACGTGTAACTTCTGCACCATCTCGCAAGAGTGGCTAGCGTGGGATTGCACCTCTCTCACGTACTATCGCCCTGCATCGCCACCTATCTCCGTCCATCTGACTGCCTGAACAGGAGATATAAGCAAAAAGAATCCTGAGCAACAAGCGAAAGCATAGCTCAAAACCTTATACGTTACGCTGACGTAACACTGTCATAAATTTTCCCTCAATGTCAGTATTTATTTGTCATTTTTCTGATAAAACACTCGAAATTAATAATTTTGGAAGACAACAATTGTTGAAACTGTCTACTATTATATAAACTAAATTATATGACTAAGTGCCTAGGCATTGTTTAGTCGCGTGCAGCTTCTAATAATAATTTTTTCCTGAATGTCGGTATTTTACGTTCAATTTGTCGATAAAATACGCGAAATTAATATATTAGGAGGACGATAATTCTTGAAACTCATTAATTTTATGTATACTAAGTACCATGAATAATTGTCCAGGCATTATCAGTAGCATGCAGCTTATGATAATTACTTTTCTCTCACAAACAATAATTCCGGAAAACGAAAGTTATTACAACTTTTAACTGTTATATGTTATATATGATATTACTGTACAGTTAGATATTATTAGTGGCGTGCAGTTGTTGATAATAAATTTTCCCTAAATTTAAGTATTTTTTGGTCATTTTTTAGATAAAACACTTAAAATTAATAATATTAAAGACGAAAATTATTGAAACTTATAACTATTATATGAACTGACTGATATAATTAAATGTTTAGGCAATATTCGTTGCGTGCAGGTTGTGATACTGTATTCAATCTTAAATTTCGTATTTTCCGGTCATTTTTTCGTTTTAACACATAAAATTAAGTATTCGGGAAGACAAAAATTGTTGAAACTGACTTGTATTATATGTACTAAATAATATAACTTAGTGTGCAGGCATTGTTAATAGCGTGCAGCTTGTGATAATGAATTTATCCCAAATTTCGGTAATGTTCGGTCATTTTTACGGTATAACACTTGAAGTTTATATATCTAGTAGACGAAAGTTGTTGAATAATATTACTGTTGTTAATATTGTATTTATTTATTTTCCATGTATAGATTTACATCTTTTTACATACCTCTACCCCTCACACGATATGCCGTGCGCTTACAATTTTCGCTCTTAAATCTAGTATTATGTATAAATATAGTATTATTTATCTTCCTGATGTACATCAATTTCCCTTCTTTACAAGCACATTATCCTCTAGCTTCACAAATTCTCATTATTCGTATAAATTTTTCCTAAGCTCCTAAGCGCGTCCTTTCCTTTTCAAAATAATTACCCCCCCCCCATTCATTTTCAGCGCTTTATTTGGCCACTTTCTCGAATTCTATAACATACTTGCAAATTACCTCAACCGGATCCCCTTCCAATAGTCTGACCAATCTTTGTCTAATTACCTCCTCAGATCCTTTTAATCCTACTTCCTCTACTGCTCCAGACCACTCTATATTAATTTTTTTTTCTCGCTATCTGACAATAAAAGATATGCTGAATACTTCCCTTCCTTCTCTTGCGTACCCCGCATGTGCTGTCTAAAAATCCCTTCTTGTCTGCTTTACCTACATTCTCGCATCTGAGCCTCGTCCATTGTTCTTTAACGTTTGCCCCCCATACCTTCCTTTCCCAATAATTTTCCGTTCCTTATTTTTGTTTAATATATTTATAAAAATCACAATATTTCGATCTCTCAATCCTTCCCCAATCTAACTACACGTCCTGATCTTCTTTTACTTTTAGCCCATCTGTCATTCTCTTTTTTAAATCCCACCTCTTAAGTGTATCAAACATCCCATTTAACCCCACTCCATCACCTACTTCTTTAAAAGATTCCGCTACCAGTCTTCCCCAACTTAAAGCATTCCCGTTCCCAAGTCCCCTTATCTCCTCCTTCAAGCAAAATTTTGGCCATCTATTGTCTTTCATCTCTGCTATGTTTATCAAATAGTCCCCTGCCCTTCTCCTTGTTTTAATTTCCTAACTTTTCCTATTTGCTTCCCTTCTCCAGATATACGCTGGTGTATTTTCATTTAGCCCCAACGCCATCTTTACAAACTTTCCCTGCACTTTCTCAATTTGCTCCCACCTTTTCCACCCCCATATT
This sequence comes from Copidosoma floridanum, assembly GCF_000648655.2. Next base: position 400,837 of record NW_019379501.1, on the reverse strand, counting down.
TCAACTCCGTATAAACAACCGGCCTTCACTATTGTGTCTAATAAATAAAGTATTCCCTGTAAACTATCTAATTTTGCTCTTTTCCATACCCCCCACACCGTGTTTATTGCTTTCTTAACATTATTGGTGATTTTGTTGACGTGCGTACTCAATGTATTCCTTGTCGAAAACCAGAACCCAAGATATTTATACTCGTTGACCACTTGAATTACCTCATCTCTAAATGTGAATTTTTCGCTTTCTTTTTTCCTACCCCCTTTTCTAAATATCATTATTTTTGTTTTATACGTATTTACCTCCATCCTATTTTTTTTCTCATATTTTTGTAGATCATTCAGCACACATTGTAAACCCTCCCTGCTGCTGGCCACCACAGCCACGTCATCCGCGAATTTTAAGCGAAAGATTTTTTTTGCCCCAATAATTATCCCTCCCTCATTTTTTGCCCTCCATTTTTCCTCTATATCATTAATAAATACATATTAAACAGAAACGGACTCAGAGGACACCCTTGCCTAACCCCTTGCTTTGTCTCAAATTTTTCAGTTATACCCTTCCTTGTGATAATTTCATTTATCGTCCTGCTATATATGTTTTTTACCATTCCTAAGAACTTTCCCTTAATTCCTAATTTTCTCATTTTTTCGATCAATATTCACCTGTATATTTTATCAAACTCCGTTTTGAAGTCAACGAAACACACAAAAACTTTTACCCTTATCCTCCTTCAAACTATTACTGATAATGCTATTCAACATAAATGTATGATCCCTTGTGCTTCTCCCTTACCTAAAACCTGCTTGACTTTCGTCAATGGTATCCGTTCATTCTAAGTCTTTGGTTTCCAGCCACTTCTTTATAGCCCCCCAAACCTTTTTTTTCTGAGCCTTTACCTCCTCATCCCATTTTACTGACTATTCACAGTTCTCTCTTTTGTCCTTCTTCACCATGCCTACTCTCTCTCCCACCTCCCAAATTGCACCAACCAATGCATCCCACCCTTCTTGCATACTTTCGCCCTTAACTTTAAGTCCTTTCTCCTATTTGTCACTTCTTTTCTATATTGATCCTTTTTCATGTCATCTCATTTTAATTTTTTTGTTTCTTCCCCTTTTTCTTTCGTCTCCACTTTTTCCCTCCCTCCTCCCCTCTATTAGTAGGTGGTAGTTTGACCTCTTTCGGTAGGTAATCTGATTCCATTTGTATACCTATTTTCAATTCTTTTATCAAACTACCTTGTTCGCTTTCAAGCTCCAATACCAGATCAAGCATTGAACTTTCTCCATCTCCCACAAACGTTTTCTCTCCTCCCCAATCACCTTCGGTTGCTCCGTTTCTTATAGTCAAACCCATCTCCTCACACATATTTAATAACTTTTTTCCTTCCCTTTTCGTCACTTTGTCACATGACTTTCTACTTTCCTCTCTTTCTTCCTCATTATTAATTTTCCTTTCCCCTGTACGCGCATTTATATCTCCTACTATTATCACTTGCTCACCCCTTCCAATTCCCTCCTCCACTATCCCTTTCAGTTTGCTTATCATTACATCAATATTAACATTATTATACACAACAATTATACACAGTTTTTTTATCGTTTCTTAAATCTACACCTGAAATAACCACTCCATAATCCCATTTCCCAACTTCCGCTTTTTTGATAGACTTCTTGATTCCTACTAATACACCTCCTTTTGCTCTTCCTTTTTTATTTTCTCTTATAGCTGCACACGCTGTCCACTCATAACTTTTGTCTAATCTCCCTAACCAACNTTTCGCCAGAACATCGACGCATCATAATTTTATTTTTTCATAATAAAATGGCGGGTGGTATTTTCACGCCAATCGTGAACTTTTAATTTTCTCTCTTTATTTTCTAATTTTCTTTAGCACAATACGTTAAGTGCAATAGTTATATTTCCTGGAATTGTAATAGCTTTATCTTTTGCTTTATTATCTAAAAGTAACACTTATCTTGTATAAGGATTTTTTTATTTTATTAATTTTCTTCATACCCCCTATATGCCAGGATAACATTGGAATCGCCTCCTATCACCTTGATTTTTTTAATTTCCGCCACAAAATTCATATAACTCTGTAATACACTTATTATTTCGCTCCCTATGCCATTTCCCACTGTTCTGAATCCCCTTATCATTATGTTATTTTTCCTCCTCTGTCTCTCTAATAACTCAAACTTTAGCTCACTATGCGATAATGCGTCGGAACTACTCGGCCAGTGGTCTCTTTTCGTTAATTCTTCTCTTTCACCTACCCACTTCTCTTCACCTGTTCCCTGCAAACTCGATTGCATTGAATTTTGCCCATCTCCCTCCCCTTTTTCCTCCTTGTTTACCCCCCTCCCCCTCTGCATCTCATCACTGACTATACGATTAGCTATCGACCTTTTTAATTATTCCAGCTCACTTTTCAAACTACCCGTCGTTTTTCTCTCACTGTCCCTTTGTTTTTTTAACTCTACAACTTCACACATCAACCTTCCGTGCTCTACAATTTCACGCTTTAATTCTGCCCTCACACTGCTTACCTCTGTGATCACACTGTTTTTCTCCCACATTACCAAAAGTAAGCTTTCTTCCAAATTCGCATCCCGCACTATTAACTTATCTACTGCACCCGCTACACTGTTATATCGTCGCTTATCATCGTCACTACGCTGCTTTTCCGATGTGTCCCTTTGATGCTGCATTTTCTCCTGTGCCTTCTGCTGCGAACCAGATGCCGTCTCCTCTACTGCCCTCTGCTGCTCTACCTTTGTATCAGCTCTTGCCATTTTCAGCTTTACCGACGATTGACCTCCTTTTTCCTCACCAATTCTCTGTACTGTCTGTTCCCTGCTGTCGGCAATCAAGCTCTCCGGTTCTTCTGTCAGCAGTATTTTCTCTTGTTTTTCTTCACTTTCTTTTACCTCTGATGCCCCTTCTTTTACCCTATCCTCTTTACATTCCTGTACCAGACTGCCCGTTGTTGACTTTTTGACTGCCTCGCCTTTTTTTTCTCGTTTCCCAGCTGCTGACTCCCTTTAACCTGCCCGCAGAGCGTGGTTCGGGATTGCGAGACAGACATTTGACTGTTAAAAAACTAACACAATATACGCTAAGTGCAGTGACCATCGTGTTTGTGTGCCAGTCAGTGCCGTGAACTTTTGATTTTGTGTAACGTTCTAGCACGGCGGGCGGCATGGCAAGTTCGGCTGATGCATTACTCGCACGCCAGGAAAACCTTCAAAACGCTACAAAAAATGCTTTGGCAAACCTTACTAAGTTGGGCACAGCAAATTATTCTAACGCCGTTATCACAGTTCGTATGGATAGCCTGGATACGAATTGGAAGGAATTCAAAAACAATCATCTTACTCTTCTTAGCCTACAAGAAAATCTAAGCGAGCAGGATTATATCAAAAACGATGTCTACGCAAAAACCGAGGAATTTTATCTGACTGCCCTTGCCACTATGCTGTCGCTTCTCGAGACTTATCCTGCGCCGATACTTCCGACTGCCGCATCGTCTTCTCAAGCTCCGTCAGCACCTACGTCATCTTCGCGCAAACTGCCCGAGATCAAGTTGCCGACCTTCACGGGTGACTACAAGTTGTGGCCAGAGTTTCGTGACTTGTTTATTTCTGGCGTTTCTTCCAGCTCGTTATTAAACAACGTTGAAAAGTTGTTTTATTTAAAATCGAGTCTGGCCGGAGACGCAGCTGAGCTCGTCCGCGGCATCTCTCTCGAGGGTGACAATTTTCAACGGACTTGGGACGCGCTGAAGGATGCATTTGAGGTGCCACGCGTGCAAGTTGATGCACTATTAAAAGGCTTCTTCTTGATGAAGTGTGTCAGTGGTGAGGATGCGGCAGACCTCCGTCGGATCCTTTCAACCGCCAAAAATCTTGTCGAAGGCCTTAAAAATCTTAAACGGCCAACAATTTCAGACGACGTCTTAGTTTATATCCTTGCAAATAGACTGGACGCCGTAACACGTCGCGATTGGGAAAAATCGCTCGAAACTTCGAGAGAGCCAGCTGCATTCAGTCAGCTGACTTAGTTTCTCGAGGGACGCATTCTGACGCTGTCAAGCGTAGCCTCGAGCAACGGGAAAGGGCAGCGGTCAATAGGCATGCATGCGCACCAGGCATCATACAGATCTAAGGTGCCGGTATATTCTCTCTGCTCCTTGTGTCATCAGCTGTGGACTTGCGGAGCCTTCAAAGCCAGGAATCCAATGCAAAAGAGGGAATTCGTGCTTGAGAAGCAGTTATGTGAGAACTGCTTGAGCTCTCACGAAGTTTTAACCTGTCGCTCCGGGAGGACATGTTTTGTTTGTGGGGCTAAGCACCACACGTCTATACACGTTGACGCCTCAACAAACACCCATGTAGCTGTAGTCTCTGCGAATTCTTCTGTGCTGATAAGATGCGACGAGCCTCTCAACGTTTTGGTAAGCGAAACAACATCTTTTGCGCCAACATTGCTACCCTCAGCATGGGTCAGTCTGGTGGAGGCGGATGGCCAGGAAAATTGTATTTAAACGTTGATCAATCAAGGATCACAGTGCTCGTTCCTGTTGCAACGCTTGGCCAACACACTGCAGCTTCCACGCAGCCCTGTTTGTGTATCGATCGATGGAGTGGGTGGTGTTTATCCTACAGCTGCCCTTGGCTGAAGCAGGATCACCGTCAAGTCTCGATGTGCTCCCAACTCTCTTGATGTGGATGTGCTTCTGCTCAAGGCGGTCACGTCATATCAACCTCGAGTGCATCGGGCTACCGACGGATGGCCTCATCTACGCGACCTACAGCTTGCCGACCGTTTGTATTCACCATCCAGTGAACCAATTGAACTGCTACTAGGCGCTGCAGTGTATGCCCAAATAATACGACCAGTTCTTTGTCAACCTCAGCGTCCCGATGCACCCATCGTTCAGCAGACTGCATTGGGTTGGATTTTATCTTGGCCGATCGGGCCATCTAAGCTGCCATCAACTTTGTCATCGAATTTTGCCAGAATATCTAAGCATTATAATTTTATTTTTTCATAAAAAATGGCCGGTGGTATGTTCACGCCAATCGTGAACTTTTAATTTTCTCTCTTTATTTTCTAATTTTCTTTAGCACAATACGTTAAGTGCAATAGTTATATTTCCTGGAATTGTAATAGCTTTATCTTTTGCTTTATTATCTAAAAGTAACACTTATCAATTTTATAACTTTCACTTTACATTTATACATACTTTTATTTCAGAACTTATATTTTCTTATCTTATCTCTCTTTTTCTACTCTGACTCATATAACGACTACAGTGTATATTTGTTCAGTTAACTTTAGTTATTCTTTCCGCTATTATGGTAATAAACCAAATACGTCTCAACAAGCAAAGAGCCAACATCAATTGCGCTCTGAGCTCTGCTAACTGCTATTGTAAATACATACGCTATTAAATAAACGCTATTTAAACTACTACCACTCAACAGTTTATTGATCCTCAGTAATTCCTGAACAATCGATATTAAGATTCCCGCGTTCGTCAAGCATTTTTTGCTTGAACGTAACATTTTGGTTTTGATTGATTAACCTTAAATCAATAATTACGGAAGACGAAAATTGTCAGAGCTTATTACTGGTACATGTACTAAAACATACGACTAAGGTCTAGGCATTATTAATTTATTAGTGGCGTTCAGCTTGTGATAATAAATTTTCCTTAACTTTCCGTATTTTTTGGTCATTTTGTTAATAAATCACTTGATTACAGATTCTTGAAGACAAATACTGTTAAAACTCACTTTGATTATACGTACCAAATGATATGTTTGTTTGTCTAGCCATTATTAGTGGTGTACATCTTGTGATGATTAATATTTCCTGAATATTGGTATTGATCTACCTTTTTTCGATAAAACATCTAAAATAATTGATCTTGGAAAACAAAAATTGTTAAAACTGACTACTTTTATATGTACTGAATGTACTAAATAATATTACTCAATGTTTTGATGTTATCAGTAGCGTGCAACTTGTGATAATAAATTTTCTCTGCATTTGCGTATGTTTCGGTCATTTCTAAAGTATGAAACTTGAAGTTAATAATTCCGGAAGATGAAAATGTTATAACTTATCTCTGTGATATATACTGACAATGAGTAATAAGACTAAATGTCTAGGTATTATCAGTAGCGTTCAGCTTGTGGTGATGAATCTTTCTCAACTTTCCGCATTATTCGGTCATTTTATTAATAAAACAGTTGAAATTAAAGCCTCTAAAAGACAAAAAGTGTTAAAACTCACTCAAAAATATTATCAAAAATATGTGATAAGTAATATTTATAATTGTCCAGGCTTTATTAGTGACGTGCATCTCAAGATCCTAATTTTATCTATACTTTCTGTGTTTTGCGGTCATTTTTATGATAAAAAATTTGCAAATAATCATTCCGGAAAACAAAAGTTGTTAAAACTTTCGACTTTCATATGTTATATATGATATTACTCTTCAATTAGATATCATCAGTGGCGAGCAGCTGTTGATAGTAAATTTTCCCTAAATTTCCGTTTTTTTGGTCATTTTTTCGATTAAAAAACTTAAAATTAAAATTTCCGGAAAATAAAAATTGTAGAAACTGAGTACTATTATATGTTCTAATTAATGTTAATAAATTTATAGGCATCATTAGGGACGTACAGCTTGTGATGATAAATATTTTACTAAATTTCCGTATTTTTCGGTCTAATTTGCGATGTGACACTTAGACTCATTATTTCGGAAGACGGAAATCGTTGGAACTCAGTACTATTATATGGATTATACTATTTATAAATGTCTAGGCATTTTAAGTAGCGTGCAGCTTGTCATAATGCATTTTCCTTCAGTTACTGTCTTTTTTTTACAATTTTTTGGATAAAACACTTAAAAAGAACAATTATGGAAGACGCAAATTATTAGAACTTATTAAGGGTAGTCCATAGATAGTTAAAATTTCCTACCTTATCGGTAAGGTTACTCGAATTGGATAGTTTTATAACATGATTTATGAAGCAGCTAGCTATTTTATCGAAAAAATAAGAGTAGACGCACATTCTTGACACATCATACAACAAATCAAACCTACACTTAGCAAAATTGATTGAGAATTCAAAAAAAAGAGTGAAAAATCAGATGTTGGATTGATAAGATGTAATGTGATTTTTAACTTTTTGCCTTGAATTCTCAATCAATTTTGCCAAGTGAAGGCTTGATTTGTTCTTTGATGATTCAAGAATATGTGTCTACTCTTATTTTTTCGATAAAATAGCTAGCTACTAAATAAATGTTATAAAGCCATGCAATTCGAGTAACCTTATCAATAAGGTAGAAAACTTTAACTATCTCCGGACTGCCCGTAAGTAAACTAGGTTATATCAATACATTTTTAAGCATTCTCAGTGGCGTGCAGCTTGTGATAGTGTATTTAGCACAAATTTGCGTTTTTTATGTCATTTTTTAAATAAAACACTTACAGTTATTGATTTTGGAAGACAAAAGTTGTTAATACTTACTACTATTACATATACTAAGTAACATTTATAAATATCCAGGCATTATCAGTAGCGTGCAACTTGCGATACCGTATTTTTCCAGAATTTCCGTATTTTTCGGTAAATATTTTGAAAACACGCAAAATTATTTATTTGGAAAAACGATATTTGTTGGAACTTATTACTATGATATATATTGAGTCATAATACTAAAAGTCTAGGCATTATAAGTGGCGTGCAGCTAGTGACATAGATTTTTTTTTAATTTTTGTATTTTTTGGTCATATTTTTTGATAAAACACATGAAATTATCACTTCCAGAAGACGGAAATTGTTGGAACTTATTACTATTATATGTACTGAGTAATTTTTGACTTTTAAGAAAGGGATGTACAATCGTACGGACATTACGATTTTATATCCCTTTCGTAAGAGTCAGAATTTTTTGTACCTGATGAGGGTCGGGGCATTGTCCAAACGGCCGAAACATCGTTTTATTTTGTAATAAATACAAAATTTGACAGTACCACCATTGGACCTTGTTTTAAGTTATGTCGCAACTGTCATTGGACGTCTTATTTTATTATTTAATGTATTAAGTTTTCAAGGATGGGAAATCTACAATTTTAGTTATTTAATTTTACTAGCATTAAGAATATAGTTACGATATGGATGATTTTTTATTTTTTAAACTATTTGTAGATGCGCATACAGCTTACTTTAACTTTGGTGGGTTATTGAGTTATATGGTTCATAGGTATATCGTAAAGGTATCATAGCGATGCGCTTTTTTTTGATGGTTCTTATGACTTATTGTGTATAAGACAGAGACTTACCTGGATTTATAAACACTACTATAATCCTAATTTAATATTTTTTAAAGCTTAAACGCATTTTCTACGCCCATACACTTGAATGAATCTTTAAACTTTTATATCTTAAGAAGGGTACATTTGCATGATCTAAAAATTGGGGGAGCTTTTCTCATTACTTGCTAAAGCACTTAAGCATTTGAATTAAACAAAAATACAGTATATTATTTTTCATTTTTGTTGTATGTAACGTTTCAACTTCAGAGTCATCCAATCGTTTTTATAGTTTGCAAGTTTGAATGTACTTTTTTTTAAGGTTTTAAAGATTTTTTTTCATTCACTTTTTTTTTTAATGAGTTTATTTTTGAATAGAAGACATTTTCAAACTGCTTATAAAGATTTTTGATTTATTAAGTGGTAGTTTAAATATTATTCAATTAATATTTCTCATAAGAGCCTACGTTTCATTGTGAGGTTCAAATAAGTTTTTTTTTTCAAAATGCGTTAAGGTTTTGAAAATTTTGAAAAAATTTGTACGTTTATAAAATGCTTCTAAAAACCACGTAATTCGTTCCCGTGTTACTTGAAATTTCTCTTTTTTTGCCGGAACTTTCTCGATGCGTTTACCTTCCTTGGTAAGTAGATAGCACACTCTAAACACGTAAATGTATTTTTTATCACCGGGAAAATCATGGAATAATAAATTTGGACTCTATAAATATGGGTCTACTAGGACAACTCTTGACACAGCGAAAATTCCGAGCTTTTCTGGAAAACCTCACCTTTTTTTTTCAGAGTCATTTTTACTCAACTTTCTCGAACAAGTAATTTTACATTTTAATTAAGGGGGCTTCTACGACTACTACTGAGGTCCAATACAAAAAAAAAATTAAGTTCTATTTTTCAATAAACACATGTGTCTAAAAATTATCATGCTGTTTTTATTGAAATAAGAAGTGAAAAAAATAATTTTTTTTTTTTCATCGTTTTACTTTTTACAAAAAAAGAATTTTTGTTTTGATCAGTCCAGTGTATATAGGTACAGCAGTGTGTCGGTCGGTATAGCATTGGCTGTGTATATGTCTTGTTTGTTTGTTGCCTTTCTGCTGTATCTAGTATGTATATATACATGTAATGTTCGGTACCTGTATGTTATAAAAATTCTATGAGACTAAAAGTTAATACATCAGTATTTTTCATATTACGTACTCCGTCATTGCAAATAATAACAGGTACAAACTTCAACCCGTATGAATTTTAACTTTTTCAAATCTTGCACGACAAAGTTTCGGCGCTGCCGCATGCTTGCTCTCCCCTAACTGCACTCTCTACAGTTCCCCTCGAATTGTAATGAACGTCCTTAAACAAGTAGACTTAACAATCAGTAATACTGTAAGAGTTGTACAATTAATAGTACGTGAAAAAACTGATGAAAAAAGAGTTTCAATATTTCTCATGTTACTTCTTTAAAATTATTTAACAAAATGAAAAATTTCAAAAATAATGAGATCAACTAAAAGTGGTCAAGTTTTTAAACGTTATTCTTAATTTATATTACAATTATTGCAATTATTAAATAAGGTAAACACTTTATGAGAGAGAAAAAAATTTTAATATTTTGCAAAATTATTAAATCTGTATAACTTCTCGGGCTGGCTGTATATTGTTTTTTTTGTCGAAAATTGATAATTAATTTCGAAAAAAAAATCTGTGTTATAATTAGAAAATAATATGCGTGTATTTTTTTATTTCTTCGTTCATTTACCTTTTTTATTACAAAGATTTTCTACAGCTTTCGAGTATTTTCTTATGTCTGTACTAAGCGTTTATGCTTCAGGCAATAAACGAAACTAGGTCTTAAGGAGGTTTAAACGTATCATTCAGAGAGGCGAGGGACGGGGAGTCCCCCCTCCCCGCGCAGATGTATCCCCTTTACCGTGCACCTCCTCTTGCACTCTACAAACTTGAATATGTACGACTGTAATTGCTTATATTTTTGAAAAATGCTTGGCGAGTCGTGATTTTTTTTGTTGAGCATCTTTTTTTTGTACTAAGGTATCTATAAAAACGTTTTTGATTAATTTAACACATTTATAATTTACCGTAATTCTTAACTAAAAGGCAACATAACCTTGTTCTCTCGTAAGTGACTGTGTCAAACTGAAATTATTTTATAATTTTTTTTCTCGAAAATTTTCCTGGTAAAACATCTGGAAAAATTCATGTGCACTCCTAATATGCTTAAATATAACATACATTTTTCTTAGCAAGGTTCTATATTTTGAATTTTTTTCCTAAATCTCCTTAAATACAAAAAATTATCACTACTGATTGTAAACAAGTTATTTTAAACTTTATCGCTTATAGTTCACCTACAATATTATAATTGTGATATGTATTGTAGCTAATGTAACTATTGTTATTTTTTTACGAAACAATCAATTCAAACATTCCAGCTGTTACTATCACACAATTAATAAACTTTTTTAAAGAGTAAATGGGCTTTTCGCAATTTGTATTACTCGTGAAAAACAGTATAAAGCTCGGCCAGCAAGTTATGTAGATTTAATAATTTTGGAAAATGTTGACATTCTTCCTGTGTAATACAATATGTACCCTATTAAAAGTATTGTAATAATTGCAATATAGATGTCGGATACTGTTTAAAAACTTGATATTTTTGACGATCTCTTTACTTTGTCAATATTTAATTTTGTTTTGTGAAATTTTTTATTGAGCAATGTCAGTGAAAGCCCCCCCCCCCCCAAAAAAAAACCAGGTGTGGGTCTCGGGACCCCTGGCAAAAGTGGAACCTCCAAATTAAATGTAAATAAACTCGGTACAAAAAAACTGAGAAAATTAGATTATACCTAATTTCAATAGGTCTTTATGAATGAGGTGTTAAAATAGTAAAATTTGTATTATTATTACATATTCAAGCACACACGTGCGTAAAAAAATTATACTTACACTTACTACTAATGTTACACGTGATTTGCCCATTCTCAGTACTTCCATATTTGCTATGATATATGTATTAATACATGTACGAATTATTGGTCATGTACTGCAGAACAAATCGAAAATTTTCACCATACTGCCCCAAAAAATAGTATATCACGCACTAGTGAGCGAGGTTAAAAGTGTTTTAGATTTCACGTGAATAAACGCCCGTGGCGAAGCCGAGGGTGGTTAGCGTAAAATCTAATGCATTTCTTAAACTCCGAACGCGGTGCGTATTCTGTTTTTCATCAATCCTGCGCCGAAAGAAGGAATTCCTACTGTTGGCGCAGTATGATGAAAAAGTACTTTCGTCTAGTTACGCAGAACAAAAATTCCTTTTATTTAAAATAATTGTTCGTGCATTTGATATGACATCATATATGTACAATCGATTCTTGTTTGAAGCATTGTATCCGACAAATAAAAATATTTTTTAATTTTGGTTACCACAAACATAAAATAAAGTAGGTAAACCATGGCGATTCTGGCATCCCCCCTAAGGTGGTGGTGAAGGGAGAGGCTCTAGCTATAGCTGTGGGTGGTGGAGTGGTGGTGGTGGGGGGGAAAGGCTGATCGGGCGGTGGGAGGAGGGACACGGGTGGAATAGGAGAGGTAGTAGAGGCGGCGGGTGGTGCGGACTACTCGGGCAATAACGTCAGGGGAAGGGGCCTCTTCCGGATGCTGTGACGTCGGATGGTACTGACGGCTCCCTTCCTTTCCGACCGTGAATCGAGCTCCGACGTCATCAGGATGGGTCCGAAAGGTGTAGGTGACAAGTCCAACGTACAGCGCGAGAGGGAGATGATCAAGCATGAACGTGTATTTCTTATCAGTGGATGTAGCGGATCGCGTATCCCGTTTAGCTGCGACCAACGTTGGCTTACTCGACGCAGGACCTTGCGAAGTAATAGAGCTATTATTTCTTATCTATACGGATGTGTTAGCCGTGGCCGATGACTTTTCGCTTCTTATTTAGGCGTATAATGTACCAGTGTAATATTTTTTTCTTAGCAAGAGCGGGTGCAACGAGTCATGCTAGGATACTCGTATGTGTAAGCCGTGGCCGATAACTCTTCGCTTCTTATTTAGGCGTATAATGTACCAGCGTAATTTTTTTTCTCGAGAGCAGGCGTATCGAGTGATGCGAGCTGTCAGAGAAAACATATATACTATTTCATTACCGAAAGTAAGTCGCGTCTCCCTTTTAATTCCTCAACGCTAGCTCACTCATTTTTTTTTGACGCAGTACCTTACCAATGAATATAGCTATCATTTCTTATCTATATGCATGCATTAGCCGCGACCGATGATTCACCGCTTCTCACTTAAGCATATAATGCACCAGCGTAATATTTTTTTAGAAAGAGCGTGCGTATCGAGTGATACGAGTTACCAGAGAGAACATGTATACCATATCAAAACCGAAAGCGTATCCCAACATTGCTTGGCTTATTCCTCTTCACCGCAGTACCTCGCCAACGAATAGAGTCAGTTAATACGATAAAGTAATTTTAATCGGCGCAGTAATAAGGAGGCGAGAATGAAAAAAATCGGCATGGATTCATGAAGAACTAATTTATTGCATAAGTATTGTGTTTCAGGTGTACATTAAGTAAACAATATCGTTTTTTCGTTGTTGCTCTTTTAAAATCCATTTTTTTAAAGCTGTAGCATTCTTCACAGCACAATGAGCTGAATTAAATTGGTGATTCATGCATTTGATATCATCCATACTAATTTTTTTTAAAGCTGGACATTGCCTAATATCATAAATGTACCTATAAAAATAATTATATTATGCAAATATTTAGTAAAGCGGATAAATCATACTATGAGTAATGTACCTATTAAATAGCACACGGCGCAACCATTCGATTTTTTCAAGACCTTTTACGTAAATAACATCATCTTCTTTAATAATGGCTCGAAAGGTTATAGCTAGATCCTCGTAGGGAACTTCTCCCGAGTTCCAACGAAGACCGTGGTAATTACACTCCAGCCATCGATTTTCACATTTGTTCTTAGGTAAGAGCTGTGCCCAAGAATATGGGGGCTTAAAGACAAAAACTGACGGTGTAGCATTTTCTTGTAGAGGTATATTAGTGACCTCTTTAAAAATAAATTCGTTGTGCATGGTTTTAAAGCCTTGAACATCAACCACGTACTTCGTCATCTTAACGTTGTGACGATTATTAGTTAACTAACCCTTCTATCGATGTGTCATCTCTTTATATACAACGCTAGTCACCGCTAGTTATCACTCGTATCGATTTCGCAGAGGCAAATCAGTATAAAAGAAAAGTTCAAGCAGCGTGTCATTCATTTGAGTACGTTAACGCGAGCTGTAAGTATAATGGAGCAACTCCGCGAGAATTTGGCTAACGCCAACGCCGTGGAGCATTACGTGATTTTCTGTGAAATAGCGCGAATAGAATATTAATACTTGCTGCATAGTGATAATATGACCGAGATACGAGATTTTATTGATAACAGTGAAATAGTGCTTAAAAATATTTCCGACTATAAGCTGTCTGTAAAATTGTCATTGCTAGTGGAAAATAAGTTGTTGAATATTAAGTGTCTTTTATCAACGTTTTTAGCAGCATTTTATAAAATTCTAGAAGTGCAAGGGTCAGGGCTCGATGAAAAATTAGACAATCAAGATGATTATAATTTTGTGACATGGAAGGATCTTAATAGTGCTTTTAAAAATCGCATAAAAACGGTTGTTATAGCAAATAGTGGGCATTTAGATATAATAAAATTTCTTAAGTCTGCGGAAAAAATATTCATTTTAGAAGTCCGGGAAATTCTCGACGAGCAGAATGCTTTAAAAATTGATACAGTATTAGCAGCTGTGTTTTTGACCGTAAAAAATGATACACAGACTGTTGAAGTTAAATATTTTAATACTAAATCTGATTCCATTTTTAATACGACAGACCTACATGAATGGTTTAAGACGAATGTCCAGAAACCTATTTCTACAGATATAGAAGAGTTTCAGGAGCGCGATTTTGGATGGATTTCACGCTCAATTTTAAATTTAGTAGTAAATGTAAATAAGTACAATGGAATAAGCGGTAACTCTTACATAGAACTCCCTACTACTATCGAAAGCTTGCGTGAATGTACAGAACGCAGATCAGCAATGCTTCAAATGGGACATTTTGTCAGCTTTACATCCAGTAAATAAAAATGCACAACGAGTGTCAAATTATACTCAATACGAAAACAGTTATAGTTTTGAGGGGATTATCTTTCCAGTGCAGTATAAGCAAGTTACAAAATTTGAAAAACAGAATGATGTGTCTATTAACGTGTATTTTTTGGAGAAAAGTAAAATTAGTTATTAAACTTTACCCCTTCACCTGACAGTAGAAAAAAAGGATAAACATATTAATTTGCTGCTTGTACAAAATTATTATATTCATACGTATAGTGAGGGAAAATCAAAAAAAAAAACAAAAAAATATTGACGGAGAACGTGATGATTTCGTTAATGCTGAGGCAATGGATGAAGATGAGGTAGAACAAGATAGAGAAGGTTTTTTTAATGCTGAGGCAATGGACGAAGATAAAGTAGAAGAAGATAAAGAAGAATATTTAGAAATCCAAGATGGTGATAATAGTGCTGATAATGATATAAAATACCACTACGTATATATTAAAGACTTATCTAGGTTGGTTAGAAGTTCTTTAACAAAACATCAACATAAAATATATATTTGCAACCGCTGTCTTCATTACTTTACAACTGATGAAATGTTAAAAACACAAACGGTGGAGTGCGTTAAAGTGAATAAGTATAAAATAAGCTTGCCGTGGTATGATAATAAAATTTTAAAATTTTAAAATCACATAATTAAGAATCGCGTACCATTAATAGTATACGCAGACTTTGAGTGTTTATTAAAACCTGTGCATAATAGTGAGCAAGCAATACAACACCATGAAGCATTAAGTGTTGGATATTATGTAAAGTGCAGTTTTGATAACACGAAATCACGATATATTTTCTACAGAAAAAAAACTGAAAGCAGTGAGAATCCAGCTACCTAGTTTGTGAAAGAAATGCCAGATCTTGCCTTAGATTTACATAGAATGTACAAGAATCCAGTGCCATTGAGAATGCTGATATAATTATGTCACATATGTGAGAAGTCTATTAAAAATTATAAAAAAGTTGACGATCATTGCCATTTTACTGGAGAGTAAGTATTATATGTATGAGTTTGTGATTGAGAAAATTTTTTCCTTTAAACTAAAATTCGCTTTTTTTACTCAGATATCGAGGCCCAGCTCACAATGTATGCAACCTCAAGTATCAGGACTCGGGAGCAGTACCAATAGTTTTTCATAATCTCAGCAATTATGATGCCCACTTATTTATACAAGAACTTGTAACTTGCTTTCTCGGAAGAGTACAACTTATCCCTTAAACTAAAGAAAAATACATTTCTTTTAGGAAGTACGTTAAAGGGACACGCAAAAACTTACGCTTCATTGACTCGTATAGATTTTTTGCCGTCGTCGCTTGATAAGTTGGGATCTTACTTATAGTAGTATGATACTCTAGAAAAGGTTTTTAGTCAAGATGATAAATACTCTTTCGATCAAATCAATATGCTGAAGAGGAAGGGTGCATTTCCATACGATTATGTAGCATCATTCGAAAAACTTAAAGAAATCGGGCTCCCATGTAAAGATGATTTTTATAGTAAATTATATAATACACATATAAATAGTGAAGATTATATACATGCTGAAACAGTATGGAAAACTTTTGATATTATAACTCTTGGACAGTATTCAGATCTTTACCTCAAAACTGATGCACTTCTGTTAACAGAAGTATTTGAAAACTTTAGAAATAATTGCCTCAAGGTTTATAAATTAGATTCTGCTCACTATTTCACTACTCCAGGCTTCGCTTGGGATGCCATGTTGAAAGAAACGAAAGTAAGTATTATGTATAAGAATATAATGTCAATTGTTCTTTAGTTATTAATTGAGAATTTTTTTCTGATTTCACTAAAACTCATTACTGATATAGATATGTTAATGTTCATTGAAAAAGGCATACTAGGTAGAATCAGCCAGTGCTGTAACAGATATGCAGAAGCTAATAATCAGTATATGGAAAATTATAAAAAAGATAAAACTGAAAGATATATAGCATATTTTGACGTAAATAATTTGTATGGTTGGGAAATGACTAAAAAACTTCCTCATGGTGAATTTCAGTGGGTCGAAAATGTTGAGCAAATTGCCTCATGATTTTTATAATATTGGAAATGAAAGTGCTTACGGATATATTTTAGAAGTGGATTTGGAGTATCCAGAGGAGCTCCACGATTCTCATAAAGATTTGCAATTTTGTTCCGAACACATTTCAGCACCATGTTCGAAGCAGCCTAAATTAATGACAACATTAGGTAACAAGCATAAATATCTACTTTATTATGAAGCCCTCAAGCAAGCCACAAATCATAGATTACGACTGACAAAAATATATCGAGCCTTAAAATTCTGGCAAAGTGCACGGCTTGAAGAATATATTGATCTCAATAGCATTGAAAAGAAAAAGGCTAAGAATAAGTTTGAAAAAATGCTTTTCAAACTATTCAATAATGCTATTTTTGGAGAAACGATGGAAAATGAGAGAAAGCGTATCGATGTCAAACTTCTCAACCATTGGGATGGACACTATGGTGCGGCATCGTACATTGCAAAGCCAAATTTTTACAGCTGTGTTATTTTTAATGAGAATTTTGTAGCCATACAGCTACAACGTGCAGAAGTGATGATAAAAAAGTCAACATACATTGGGCTTAGTGTCTTAGATTTATCTAAGACACACTTGTGTATCGTTTTTACTACGAATATATGCTCTCTAAACTCAAAAATGATTGTAAACTCTTATACACTGATACAGACAGTGTGATATATAAGGTAACAAACCATGATATTTATAAAATGATGAAATTGGATATTAATGAATTTGACACATCAGATTATTCAGAAAATAATAAATCTATGATGCCGTTAAACAATAAAAAAATTGTTGGGCTCATGAAAGATAAGTGCAATGAAAATATTATATTGAAATTTGTTGAGCTCAGAAGTAAGATGTATAGCATTCTTCTTGAAAATGAAAATGTGATTAAAAAAGCTAAGGGTGTTAAGAGTAACGTCGTAAAAGCAATTATCAATTTCAACGACTATACTGAGTGCCTACGTGACCAAATTATAAACATTAATCGAGAGAAAATTAATACAAGATCACGTCATTATAAGCTTTACACTGAGAGGCAAAATAAAATTGCTTTTAGTTCCCGAGATGATAAACGATATATTTTATCAAACACTACAGATACGCTGCCTTGGGGCCATTATAGGATTAAAATAATAGAAGAAAAAAGAGCTGGAGAGTGTGTAGAAAATCATAGCAGACCAGCAGTCTATAAAAAAGCAGCCTATGTAGAGGGGGAGATTTCTCCAGTAGTGGGAGAGTCCCTATATCATCGGTAGCATCAACCAGCAGAGCTCAGTCAAAGCTGTAGTAAGCAGATAAAAGTATCGACTGCTTCATCATCTAACGCAAGCAGCTAAGGTCAACAACAAGCTCTCAAAAGAACAGGTTTGGAGTTGAAAAATTTCTACAGATATAAGCAGATATGTTTGGAACAGCAAAGTTTAGGAATAAAGGTTTGTAACGTGTTTTCTTATTCATATATATTTTTTTTTACTATTTATAAAACTCAAATAATTTTCTTATATTTCAGATGGCTGATTTAGCAGCACTTAATAGGCTGGCCTGTGGAAGATTCCTTCCAACAAAGAAGATCAACGAAATGGTCAAGGGGCAAAGTCATGTAGTGTCGAAGCTGAGAAAAGCTAACACTAAATTCGTCACGAAAGCTATCGCTGAACTAGATGACCACTTCCAAATATTTTTACCTAATCAAGTATCTGAGTATCTTGTGAGTAACCAACTATCATTTAATATTTTGTTGGAATCTATTGATAGAAAGAAGCTGTCAGTTCGCTATAATGGTGATAGTGTTGAATTTTATAACCAATAAATGTTTAATTATATAAATACAAGAAAAAGAAAGTTACTTTTGCGAAACTAGTTTAACGTGAGAAAAAATAAAAGATACAATCTAATACATGTTTCGAGTCTTTATTTATCTCCACGAATCTCATGTAAGATATAACATTAGCATGTATGGTAAAAAAATTTCATTTGCACACATAATTGATAACATTAAAAGACCACAACAAGTTTTGTACAAATTTTTTTACAACTTCTGAATTTCAATAATTTTTTTAAGTACATATCACTTTTATTCTTTGTTATTATCAATCCAACTGTTATGGGTATTGTCAAAGCCCAACCACTTGTCAAATATTTAATTTCCTCGTCGACGAAGAATTTTTTCAACGAGATAAGTATCAGGATACTTGGTTTTCTGCGGTTCCTGCTCGTAGAAGCCCCCAGAAATTGGCTGATTTTGGTAATCTTTCAAATGGTATGTTGGTGGATTGGTTAGAGCAACTCGTGTTATAGCGAATACCTTAGTCGATCAGTTAGGTGTATATCCTTTTTCAAATACTTGCTTAGCATTACTTATTCGCACTTTATTTCCCACTTTAAATTTTGGTTTTTTTCTCATCCCTATTGTTCTTGATGAAATTTTTTTCAAAATTTCATTTTCAGTAGCAGATGACACATCCTTTGGATTCATAGCTATTGTCCAATGTTTCCGATTATTACAGGCCGTCAGTTACTTAAGTTAGATGTCAATTTGCTCACATATAGACGCTTTAAGGTCGAGTACAAGTTAATTTTGTTCTTTTGCATGAGACTTTGAAAATTCACATTGTAAAACTCTTTGCCATGATCTGTTGAATAAGCTGGAACTCTTCCCTCTGGTAATATCGGCTTCATAGCTGCAGTCACATCTTTACCGGTTTTATTCTTTACGGGCACAGCCCATGCATATTCGGAGAATACATCTATAACTATAAGCAAATACCTATAACCTTTATTTTCATGAGCACAAGGTATCATCTCCACAAGATCAGCTTGTCATGTTTCATCCAAGCCTCGAATATCAAACTTTCGGCGAAGGTAGTTGCGGCTCGCAGGTTTGTAAAGCTCTTCCACTACTGCTTTCATCTCTCTTAACTGTCTTCTGGAGTTATACTAGACATATGTGCTACAATCTCCTTAACTGTATTTATTTCACGCTGCAAATTTAGTATTGTTTCTGAGAATACATCATTTAAATTGCTCAATAGTAGATTTATTTTGTCTTGTTCATCCAAAATGAAACTTTTTTCTTATTGTTAAGTAGTGAGATTTACAGCATCGTAAGGTTGAAAAGCTGGTGCAACATTGCACAACCTTTTATTTTCCAAGTCAAATTGACCATCCGTGGTTAGGTTATATCCAATTTCTCAAGGACCTCGACTTCCACCTTCCAACTTAACTGATCCACGTCCGAACACGTCGATGCTCATTTTGACACTGAAGTAGAATTGATAACAATGGTCAATAAATGATATAAGCTTCACGAAGCTCCTCAACGATTGAATCCATTTCATTAGTGTGACTAGGATTACCGTCTGATTTTTCTGACACTAGTCATCTTAGCCGATTGACCAGCTAGTTAGGGTCGTCCCAGTAAACGTAGTCCATTTGCATGTTCAGCCTAGCAGTTTAAAAAGAAGATATGGACCCGCCCTTCTTCTTAATTTGAGTGAGATTGAATAATGGGGCAATGACATAATTGAATTTAATACTATTGTATGGACGAATCGTCTTATTTTTGTCAAATTTTCTTTCATGCACACTTGACGTTTCCAAGATTTGTTTGTAGTTAACTAAATTATCTGGTGTCATGGGCTTTTTATCAGGATGCTTTTTTATAAGTAACTCCATTAATCCATCAGTCATTGGATATCTTAAATCCTTTATTTGAATTTGATTATTTTTGAAATATATACGCGAATCACCAAGTATATGTTGTCCGTTTTTTTTCTATCTTATTCCATAAATTCGATCCAGTTCTGACTCCTTTCTATCAAGTATTTGTAAGTATGGATTCATAGGTTCATTTTTATCGATGGCATGCGCTGAATCATCATCGTCACTTTTTTCAACAACGGTATTATAGTCTTTGATAGTATCATTCGACGAAAAAGTATCTTCTTCATCATTACTGTCACTATTAGCTGAATGGAATATTGATGCGTCGGTATTATTAATTTTTGACTTAGAAGGCTTGAAGCGTTTTTTAAGTAAAGATTCAGAGCTAAGTGGCACGTTTTTGACTTTCTTTGTGTCATCGATAATTTTAAGAAGTGGATCAGTAATAGGCTTGAAAGTCTCTCCAATCTGCTTTTCAAAATTTTCTCTTCCTGACTTTAACGATCGATGCTTACGTCGAACAGCTTCTCTAGCTTTTTCAACTTGCCGAAGAACGTCTTTTTCCTCACGAAAAGTGTCCATGTTGATCGCTTGATGATTAACAAGAGACTAATACGCACTTAATAAGCATAAGTAATATTTATAGCAAAAGGACTAAATCCTCTCCTACATCTACCATTATCAACATCTCTTTTCTTGTCCATTACGACAAATCCATGTTTTCCAACTCTCCAACAGTTTACAAATAATTTTTTTAATTAATTGTACGTCATATCAGTAGTAACATGATCATTATAAATGTGCTTCAAATTCATGTCATCTTTAAGAAATATCACTAAGAGGTTTAAATTATCTCTGACTAAGTGCTTTGGAACTTGAGCATAGGATTGGCATTGATAGAAGCAGTCAACGCTTTTGTGACGTCCCATGCAGAAAAAGGTTTTCACATTATCTTGTTTTTCGCAGGCAATGTCGTCAAATATTATTATAGAGTTGGGTAGTGCTTTATCCGGAGATTTGACTGATTCATGATCGCTGTATGAAAAATACTCAACAACATCTATTGGCTTCAACAGTTGTTCTAGAAACTTATACTTTGGCTGATTCAGCGACTTTGAGTATAGATAAACATTCTCAAATCTCAATCCGTTTGGGTGAGTAATTAAAGCCAGCAAACTGTTTGTTTTTCCACAGTTAGATGGACTACAAAAAACAGCTTTTATCGTATTGGGTAGCAAATCATAATGGCGTTGGATTTTTCTATCTTGCTTAACGATTCCGTTGAAATTCACGACAGGAAGTTTTATATTCTGATCTACTAAGCTCAAGTTTACTGTATGCTGACTCAAGTGAGACTGAAACATGATACTGTAAATGGTTTGCCTTCATATTTTAAAACTCATCTGTCATCGTATTTCCTAATCTTGCTTATCAGTTTGTTGAAATTTATGACAGGAAGTTAAATATTCTGTTCCCCGGAGCTCGTGATGACTGCATGCTGAAATATAAAACTATAAATAGTGCTTTACATGTATTTTCGAGCTCATTCATCGTTAAGCACTTGGAACGTAATGATCATTCATTATCGCAAAGGCTGTGGAATTATAAACACAATTATCAATAAACTGCCTATAGAGCTGCACGTACCAGGATATCAATATTGTGGACCGGGCACTAAAGTAGCCAAGAGATTAGCTCGCGGAGATCCGGGTATCAATCCATTGGATCAGGCGTGCAAGCAACACTATATAGCCTATTCTCAGGATCGAAAAATTATTACAGCAATAAACACCGCTGACAAAATTCTCGCCGAAAAGGCGTGGCAAAGAGTCAAAGCCACTGACGCTAGTTTAGGGAAAAAAGCTGCTGCTTTTACTATTACTAGTGCCATGAAATTGAAATCCAAACTCGGCATGGGAGCATTCCTAGTACGAATTTTAGTAAAGTGAGTAAGAACAAAATGAAGCCGAAAAAAACTACTTTAAAAAGCTTGATTCGAAGTGCTTTAAAGTCCATGATTCCTAATCGTAGTGCTCTAAAAGCTATAAGTTCGGCGTTAAAGGGAGCGCAGGATGCTGTGAAAAAAGCTGGTGATACACGGAGAGATCTCTGGTACTACGGTAGTATGTATAGCCGCGTGCAACAGTAGTATAGTGCGTCGTATACGACTGTAGCGCCCGCGCGCCACAACGAAAGTATATGGCTTCTGCTACCGTAGTATACAGGTCTACGTGCAACTGTAGTGCGTAACCTATACTACCGTTGCTTCTGCCTTATACTACAGTTGCAACGCTGATATACTGAATTGGTATATTACCCCGCTTACCAACTTTGCTCGGGAGCCATACCAAATCGGTATTGACCCCAAGCAAATGTGCACACACACATACCCACACACACACACACACACACACACACACACACACACACACACACACACACACACATAAGTGTATATATATGTATATGTACGTCGTTTGATGCGGCGGCGGCGGCGGCGCTGCACTATACATACATATCTATAACCTCGTGTTTGCCGCTCGTTGGGATGTATATATATATTTATATATGCAATAAACAATATAATATTTTCTCGAGCTTCATACAGTATAGCATACTACTATACACCGGATGGGATCTAATAAACGCATATATATGCGCAGCTGAAAATAATGTATACAATAGGTAATTTTATCTGAAATGAAATAGTAATAAACTACACATACATCGTTTTCAACAGCTCTTCGCGTTCTTAACTAGCCCTCAATAGTATATTGCAAAAATAAGGTTTATGTTGATAGCCTCTGTTTCGCAAAAAAGGACTCGTTATGTATTAGGCAAATGAATAAAAGATAATCATAATGAAAAACATGTATTTTAACAATAAAACATTTGAAAATTATTTTTATTTACAAATAGCAACGTATATATTTTAACTATTTATTTTTGTCGATTACAATAAAATTAATCTCGTACAAATAGCAGTACGTATTTTGCAATCATTTGTTTTCGAGCACGTATTGGAATATGCACTAATGGTATAAGACAGCTTTGTTCAATCACGTACTAAAAAAAGTCCAAAATATCTATCAAACTTCAAAATAATCCTTTTTCTTGTCACAAAATGTATAAAAACAAAGCTTACGCCACCACGCCGTGTTGTTCTCACGAGATAATTTTTTATATGCACATTCCATATATATGCGTATACATATAAAACTATACAAAAAATATCGTGTATATATTATATACGCATAAGTATATATATAAAAAAAATGTATATATACATATACATTCCAACGAGCGGCAAACACGAGGTTATAGATATATATGTATAGTGCAGCGCCGCCGCCGCCGCCGCAAACGACGTACATATACATATATATATACACTTATGTGTGTG